>PVHX01002784.1:103064-156360 GCA_004024805.1 Geosciurus inauris | reverse complement strand
GAAACACTAGATATCATAAATCTAACACTAAAGGGTACCAAAAAAAAAAATCCCTTAGTCTCTTCTCAGATATTGAGCTTCAGTACAATCATGAATAAACATCCTGGTGATTGAGAGTTTTTTAATAACTACACAATGGATTTGTCTTAAAGTGTGCATCTTTCATAAAAAGTTTGCTAGCGTACTTTTTTTTTCTAAACGGAATTCACTAGTTTCTTTTGCTCCTCCCTTCACCCAGAGTCTTCCCAGAATTCACTGAGCATTTTTGAGGCCTATGGTGTGTAAGACTGAATTTTTAAACTTTTTAATTACAGCATCTCTGTTTACAAAGCTCTTTTGGCTTTGAATGTACCATTTGATCCTCGTCTTTGTTCAGGTGGAAATAGGAATAATTAATTGTAAGTTTGAAATCTCTCCCAGAAGACAAATGACTTTGACATTTGGTTTATTCATAAAGGGGTTGATGATTTGCTACAAAGAAGCACTGTCTCAATATTTTCATCTTAGGTTTGGAAATATCTTTTACTCCTATAGACCATGTAGGAGGAGAGCTTTCCTTTCTGTCCTCCCCTTTGCTTTTGTGTGACCACATGTTTTCTGTACCAGTCACTTGGTTCTGAAAGAAGTAAGCTTCTCAGTTGTTTTAGAGTTTTGCTTGTCTATTTAGCATTCCTTTGGGTCTCATGATTTATGGAACAATAAATGTCATTTAATGCTGAAAAAAAAAAAATAGTGAAGTTTAACAGCTGGGCATGCATATCGTTCTTGCAAAAGGGGATAATAAAACACCATGTTCCTGAATGCTCCCTTTCTGTTCCCCAAAACCTAGCCAAATTAAGGGAACAGTGAGAGCAAGCCCGAGGCAGAAAGTCCAGATACATATTCTCTTGGAGGACACTTGGCTTTCTCTATGTATAATGGGAACTAGGCAAGTTAGTATTATTTGTAGAAAGTGACTGTCTTACATGTATTCCACGACAATTGTTCTTCGGGATGCTGTTCATACAAGCTAACTAAACAAGATAATGCAGATGACATCACTGCTTCTGCAGCCTAAGATATAAAATTCCTCTCTGAGTGGGGATTGGTGTGGATCTGAAGGTACCATGGAAGGATGTGTGTCACTCATCCAGCTAGCCACCACTGTACAAAACCCTGTGAGGGAAAGGAGACACCACTTGGCAAAGAACCATGAGGAACAGAAGTGCTCTCAGCCTGAACTGAAGTCTTCTTAGAGCAGTCACTGATCTCTTGTAAGCTTTTCCCAAGAAATCACATCTCCCATACTGTCTCCAGGCACTTCCTTTGTCCTGACTGTAAACTACCCACTGCCTTGGCACAACTGGGCTGTGGATGAGACACCATGGTCAAGGAAAGAGGAAGAGTCCTACCCAAAACATTGCTATCCCAAGGTGACTGGAACATAGCCCAAACCGTGTCTCCCCAGGGAGAAATGGCTGGCAGAGTTGGAGAAGGGTTAAGAGACTCTTCATTTAAAATAATCCAGCCAGTGACTAAACCAATAAATAAGCAAACGAAAATAACAAGCCGCCAGGTGCAATGGTGCACACCTGTAATCCCAGTGGCTCATGGGGCTGAGGCAGGAGGATTGTGAGTTCAAAGTCAGCCTCAGCAAAAGCGAGGCACTAAGCCATTCAGTGAGACCTTGTCTCTAAAAAATAAAAATGCAGGGGCTGGGGCTGTGGCTCAGTGGAAGAGCGCTTGCCTCGCATGCGTGAGTCACTGGGTTCCATCCTCAGCACCACATAAAAAATAAATAAATAAAATAAAGAAATTGCGTCCATCTACAACTAAAAAAATTTTTTAAAAAAATGCAAATGGGGCTGGGGATGTGGCTCAGTGGTTAAGCGCCCCTGAGTTCAAACCTTGGTACTCTTCCCCCCCCCCAAAAAAAAGCCATAGAGGGAAGAGAGGAGAGTCTGGGTACCAGAGTTGCTACAATATAATATCTGAAATTTTTAGTTCAAAAAAATTGAGATGTGCAAGGTAACAGGAGAGTATAACCCATACATTGGGGAGAAAATAAGCAACAAAAGCTGTATTTGAGGGCTGTGGTTGTGGCTCAGTGAGACAGCGCTTGCCTAGCATGTGTGAGAAACTACATTCCTTCCTCAGCACCAAATAAAAAATAAGCAAATAATATAAAAGTATTTTGTCCATCTATAACTAAAAATATATTTTTTTAAAAAAAACTGTATCTGAGGCCCAGCATGATGGTGCACACCTGTAATCCCAGTGGCTCAGGAGGCTGAGGCAGGAAGATCATGAGTTTAAAGCCAGCTTTACCAACTTTGCAAGACCCTAAGCAACTCAGCAAGACTCTGTCTCTAAATAAAATATATAAAAAAGGCTGGGAATGTGGCTCAGTGGTTAAGCACTCCTGGGTTCAATCTCTGGTACCAAAAAACAACAACAAAAACCGTATTTCCCCAACTAATTCTCATATGCCTGTTAGGTAGAACTTGACACAGGCAACACCATATCCTCCATCTTAGAACAAGAGTCACCTCATAGTCACTCTGACTCAACTTGACCTTAAACCCAAAATAACACTCCATCATGGTGCAAAAAAAGGAAATTTTTATCTGGGACTGGAATCCTGGAAACACCTGGTTCAATATGAAACAGTGACCACCTCAAAGACTGGCAGTGACAACTAAAAGTTCCCTTCCCTGAAAACCCCCTAGCAAAGGCCTAAATGCAAAAATTCCCCCACTTCCTCATACCCGAGGCTATAAGCAGAAGGCAGGTCTCAGTCTCCACTGGGCACCCCTCCACAGGTTTGTCCTGAATAAACCTGTGTTCCTGTTGAGCTGCTGCTCCTCTCTCTTGATTTCCTTTGTTCAGTTCTTTCCTTACATTTGGTGCCAAAATCTGGGACTGATGTTTGAGGTTCTCACCATGGATGGCCCCTCTGGGACTTCCCTTGACCTCAATCCAGACTCTCTTTCTACCACCTCACCCTCCTGCAACTCCAGTAAGGACCACTCACATTGCTGGACTTCTCATCCACCACCAGCCATCACCAATGCAGTTGAATGACCCCCTCTGACTCTTGGATTTCTGGAATCCCTGTCACAGTTTCTCTCTGCAGATACTGTTCCTCTAAGAAATCCCAGGGCTGGGTGAAAGAAACCCTCACATCACTGGGTGGCAATGACTTGCTTTCTTTGGGGACACCCATAGATTGCCTGTTGACCTTAGAGAAACTAAATTCTTGTGGGGATGCCTCTTGATTTTGGCATTTCTCTCTGCCAAAGTCCTCGAGAACTCTCCTCAATCCATTTTGTCCAGCATGGGCCAGACTTCATCAAAGCCTCCATGAGACACCCCCTTGGTATGCCCTCCCAAACATATTTAGGCCGTGGGTCTTTAAGATCAGTCAAACCTGAAAGACTGGTGTTCTATAATACTTAACTGCCTGGCTCCAATACAAGCTGGACAATAGCAGTCACTGTCAGAGGAGGTTTTCAAGATGGCAGAATACAGGAGGTCCTTTCCTGGCTGCTCCGTGGAGTGAAACCAAGAAAGCAGACAGGCAGCTTCTCAGCAAAGTGGGTGAACAAAAAAAGTAGGGGAAATTTACTGGAATTTAAAACTGACATTCAAAGTAGATCAGGGATTCAGGAGGTTTGATATAATAAAATAAGGAAGAAATCCCCAGCAGCACAGCCACTGCCATGGCCAGGCTGGAAGCACCAGCCAGAATGGTCCCTCCATGAGCATAGTGGAGGGATAAGGGGACTAAAGGAACCTGCATTTTTGGGAGGCCGGAGGCATGACTGGGTATGGAACATTTAGAGATCAAGGACATTGCCCTGCGCACCTGAAAGACTTGCTGCGCGGTATCTGTGTGCCATCTCTCCAGGCCGTGTACAGAGGTCAAAGGAAGGAACTATCTTGCAGCAGCAGCTGTGGGGGGACCAGCAGCTGAGGGGGGCTGATTCCTGGCAAACTTGAGTTTGACCCAAAATACAGGCCCAGTAAACACACTGCATGACAGAGTATGCTTAAGTGACCAAGAGAAAATCAAATGTGGAGAGACGTTTACACAGGGAAAACTGATCATGGAAACCCACCCAGCTCTACCCCTCCCTCTCCAATCCAATTACTGGATTAGAGTACCAGCTGGAAGAGAAGCATCTGGCCTGGAACTCAGAAGGGAAGGAGTGGGAGAGATAGTTTGAAGACTGAACCTGAGACCAGAAAGCGTGGGGTCTGTGGGTGATGCAGGGATGAAGAATTGGGTCCCCTACCACATGAGTGGAATGCAGGGGAGATCTCTGGGGTCCAGGCTAGGGACCAGCAAGTACTCTTGCTGGAGGTGCACTGATTAAAAATCTCCAGACCAATTGGTATTCAGGGAAGAGCCTGAGCCCACCTAAACCTAAACCTTAAATTCCTCCAGGAATTCCACCTATGGAATTACCTCTCACTCCAGAAATGCAGAGGGTGGAGCATCACACTTCTGATGACCCCATCTAAAGCTGCTAAGAAGAGAAACTGAGAATTGTTTTTTCCTTTGGTACCGGGGATTGAACGCAGGGGCACTCGACCACTGAGCCACATCTCCAGCTCTATTTGTGTTTTATGTAGAGACAGGGTCTCACTGAGTTGCTTAGCGCCTTGCCTTTGCTGAGGCTGGCTTTGAACTCATGATCCTCCTGTCTCAGCCTCTCACCGCACCTGATGAAACTGAGAATCTTTTGAACTTGTGTGGAAAGAATTCTTTAACTTTTCATCAAAATCTTTTTTTCTTTTCTTTTTTTTTTTTTGTGGAGGTGAGGATTGAACCCAGGGCCTTGTGCGTGCAAGGCAAGCACTCTACCAGTGTATATGCCCAGCCCAAGATCTTTTTTTTTTTAAATTCTTTTTCTCTGTTTAATTGTGACCTTAATGGCACATGGACATTTATATATATTCATACTTCCTTTTTTCTCATTTCTAGCATTTTTGAAGCCAGTTATTTTTCATCGTTTAGTTTTTTGCGAACTAGAATGCTTGATTGATATATTTTAGTTTTGTTTTGTATTCTTTTATTTTTATTTTTAATTTTTTAAAGTGTTTACTTTATACAAATATTTTTTCTATTTCCCTTGATTCTCTCTTTTCTTCTGCTAACAGCCACTCTCTATTATTCTTTCACTCTTTCTTTTTTCACTTCTTCCTGAGACAGGAGAATCGCGAGTTCAAAGCCAGCCTCCTCCCTCATAATCATCACATCCTACGTCACTGCTCTTCTCTCCCTGTCCACCATTTGAAATTATAAACCTTTTTGCAAACTTTCTATTTTTATTGTAGGTAATAACTGATCATATCATTTCTTTTATTGTGATAATTAACATTGTAGACATCATAGTAGGAACTATTTTGTTTAATGCTGTATATTGTTTGCACTGGTTGTTATTATTTGTCTCCCCCTAAATAGTGAGGTACTAGAAACCTTCAGGGACACTGTAAGTCCACAGGCTAGAAACTCTACTGCCTTAGCTCTATAGTGTTAGATCGGTAGACACACAAACAACACGAAAAAGCAAGGGAACAAATCATCACAAACAAACCAATATACTCCAATAACAGAATCCATCAACACCTCAGTGGGAAAAAATGTCAGAGAAGGAGTTTAGAATGTACATAGTTAAACTGATCTGTGAAATAAAGGATGATGTAAGAGAGTAAATACAGGTAGCAAAAGATCACTTCAATAAAGAGGTGAAAAAAAAATCAAACAGATCCTTGAAATGAAGGAAACAATAAACCAAATTAAAAATTCAATAGAAACATCAACAGACTAGACCACTGGAAAGACAGAACCTCAGGCAATGAAAACAAAATATATGATCTTGAAAATAGAGTTGACCAGCCGGGCGCGGTGGCTCAAGCCTGTAATCCCAGCACTCAGGGAGGCTGAGACAGGAGAATTGCGAGTTCAAAGCCAGCCTCAGCAATGGCGAGGTGCTAAGCAACTCAGTGAGACCCTGTCTCTACATAAAACACAAAATAGGGCTGGGGATGTGGCTCAGTGGTTGAGTGCCCCTGAGTTCAATCCCCAGTACCAAAAAAAAAAAAAGAAAATAGAGTTGACCATAGAGAAATAATGTTAAGAAACCATGAACAGAACTTCCAAGAACTATGAGATAAAATGAAAAGATCAAAATTAAGATTAATCAGAATAGAAGAAGGTGCAGAGATACAAACCAAAGGAATGCACAATCTTTTCAATGAAATTCCCAACCCAAGGAATGAAATGAAAAATCAAATACAAGAGGCCTACGGGACCCCAAATGTACAAAATTACAATAGACCCACACCAAGTCACATTATAATAAAAATGCCTAACATACAGAATAAGAATAGAATTTTAAAGGCTGTGAGAGATAAGTATCAGATTATATAGAGAGGGAAACCAATTTGGATCTCAGCTGATTTCTCACCAGACCCTCAAAGCTAGGAGGTTTTGGAATAATATATATACCAAGCTCTGAAAGAAAATGGATGCTAACCAACAATCCTATATCCAGCAAAATTAAGCTTCAGGTGTGAAGATGAAATAAAAATCTTCCATGATAAACAAAAGTTAAAAGAATTTGCAACTAGAAAGCCTGCACTACAGAATGTTTTCAAGAAAATATTCCATGAAGCTGGGGCTGTAGTTCAGTGGTAGAACATGTTCCTCACACGTGTGAGGCACTGGGTTTGATCCTCATCACCACATAAAAATAAATAAAGATATTATGTCCATCTACAACTAAAAAAAAAAAAGTTAAAAAAATATTCCATGAAGACAAAATGAAAAAATAAAAGTGAAAACCAGCAAAGGGAGGAACTACACTAAAGGAATAGTCAACCAAAGGAGAGACTAAAGCCAGGTGTGGTGGTGCACATCTGTAATCCCAGCACTTTGGGAGGCTGAGACAGGAGAATCGTGAGTTCAAAGCCAGCCTCAGCAACGGCGAGGCACTAAGCAACTCAGTGAGACCCTGTCTCTACATAAAACACAAAATAGGGCTGGGGATGTGGTTCAGTGGTTGAGTGCCCCTGTACCCAATCCCCAGTACCAAAAAAAAGGAGAGACTAATTAAAATTAAAAACTAGAGATAAACCTAAATGACCAGGAATACAAATTATATCTCAAAAATAACCTTAAACATTGATGGCCTAAACTCATCAACCAAAAGACACATGCTTGAGGAAAGATGGTGGAATGAGATGGACAACAATGCCCTAGGTTCATGTATGATGGCACATATGGTATAACTATAATGTGTACAACCAGAGAAATGAAAAGTTGTGCTCCATTTGTGCACAATAAACCAAAGTGCATTCTGCTGCCATGTAAACCTAATTAGAATAAATAAATGAAAAAAAAAGACACAGATTAGCAGATTGGATTAAAAAACAAGACCCAACAATACGCTGTCTCCAAGAGACTCACCTCATAGGCAAAGACATCCACAGACTAAAGGTGAAAGGATGGGGAAAAAAAATATCACGCATATGGATTGTGTAAACAAGCAGGGGTTTCTATCCTCATATCAGGTAAAGTAGACTTTAAGCCAAAGTTAATCAGAAGGGACACAAAGTGCATGTCATACTACCTAAGGGAATTATACATCAACAAGTCATAACAATCATAAATATTTATGCCCCAAACAATGGAGCACCCATTTACATCAAACAAACCTTTCTCAGTTTCAAGAATCAAACAGACCACAGCACAATAATAATGGGTAACTTTAACATAACTCTGTCACCACTGAATAGATCCTCCAAACAAAACCTAAATAAACTATAGAAGTAAAAAATAAAATTAATAAGGGCTGGGATTGTAGCTCAGCGGTAGAGCGCTTGCCTCACATGCGTGAGGACCTGGGTTCGATCCTCAGCACCACATACAAAGCAATAAAATAAAGACATATGTCCATCTACAGCTAAAAAAAAAAATTAAAAAAAAATAAATAAATTAAAAAAATAAAATAAAATTAATAATTTAGACTTAACAAACATACAGAATATTTTATCCATCAATAACTGAATATACTTTCTTCTCAGCAGCACACAGATTGTTCTCTAATATAGAACATGTTATGTAAGCTATCACATATGTTGGCATATAATTGTAATATTATCTTAATATATTTTAGCATCTGTAGGGTTATTTTGATAGCTCCCTTTCCATTGATATTAATTTTTGTGTTCTTGCTTTTTTACTGATTAGATTTGTTTATTTTTTATCAAATTTTAGCTGTATTATTTTTGTATTTCATATATTTCTGCTCCTACTCTTGTATTTTCCTTCCTACCATATAATTTGAAAATAATTTCATTGTTATTCTAGGTTTTTTCTGGATCAAGTACTTTAAGTTTTAAATGTTCATCTTGGGGCTGTGGTTGTGGCTCAGTGGTAGAGCACTTGCCTAGCATGTGTGAGGCACTGGGTTTGATTCTCAGCACCACATACAAATAAATTAATTAATTAAATAAAGGTCCATTGACAACTAAAAAAATATTTTAAAAAATGTTCATCTGAGTACTGTTTCATCCCAGAGATTCTGATATTTTAAGCTCTTATTATCACTTAGCACAAAGCACATTTTATTTACTTTTCTTGTGCTTTCCTCCTTGACCTCTGAGATATTTATAATGTACCATTTAATTCTGAAATAGTTGATATGGGGGGTATGGTTCTAAATATCTTAAAGTGATTGATTTCTAATGTAATAAATCATGCAGGAAACATAGTCTGCATGATTTCAAGTTTTTTTTTAAATATTTTTTTAGTTGTTGATGGATCTTTATTTTATTCATTTATTATTTATATATGGTGCTGAGGATCGAACTCAGTGCCTCACACATGCTAGGCAAGCACTCTACCACTGAGCTATAGCCCCAGCCTTCAAATTTTAAAAAAATAATGCAAATGCTTTTTTTATATTGATTGCATTGGTTACATATGTGTCAAAACTGGTCAAACTGCTTACTTCAAATATATGCATTTTATTGTACTTCAATTTTATCTCAGTAAAGCTATGAAAAAAAAGCAACAAAAACGGTTACTGGAGTTGGGCGCGGTGGCACAAACCTGTAATCCCAGCACTTAGGGAGGCTGAGACAGGACATCGCAAGTTCAAAACCAGCCTCAGCAATGGCGAGGCGCTAAGCAACTCAGTGAGATCCTGTCTCTACATAAAACACAAAATAGGGCTGGGGATGTGGCTCAGTGGTCGAGTGCCCCTGAGTTCAATCCCTGGTACAAAAAAAAAAGTCACTGGCCTGAAAACAGCACATTTGACTTCCAAATTCTCCAAGATCTTGAAAACCACAATGGACAATGGTCCAAGGTTCCCCATGTCCAAGCCTCTGCTCTAGGCCAGTACCTCTGCTCCAGACTTCTTTTCTACCAAATCTGCTCAACTTTTCACATTCTTCCTCTCAATAAAAAACCTCTCCCTCCTCATGAACTCTGCTTTCTTTTTATTACTTTCTATTACTTTACTTTGCTCTCTCTCTCTCTCACTCTTATGTCTACGGACTTCATTCTTCAAATTCACAAGACAGAGAACCCATCCATCCACCCTCTGTGTTACATTTATGGGGAACCATCTAGGATCTACAGAAGGGTGAGTAATACAGACAAGGGACAAGCGGACAAACGGTCTTTAAACACCAGGCACCTGTCAGCCAGTTAAAAACATCTAGCAAGTCTGCTGGTAAGTGATGACCCCCTTTTGCTTAGGCACTGGGAATGTGGTTCCTGGCTTGCTTCAGTTTCCTTTCTGTGGGAGTGACATAGGATAGAGAAAGGCTTGAGACCATTGAAGGCAGAATACTGGGTGACTCAGCACTGGTGCTGCACGAAGACCTCATATCCAGAGTCTGACCCCAACAGCCCTCAGGGGTACCAAATATCAACCACCATTTGTCTTTCTGTTTCTGACTGACTTGGCCAATGGTGGTGATGAATCTTAGATCCTGAGATAAAGTCAGTTTGATCTAAGGTCTTTGGGGAAAAGGTGACCCATTTAATCCCCAAAGTATGAACCAGTCTCTCTCCTCACAGAAATGCCTCCCCCACATGAACACTCTGGCACTCAGGCTACTCCTAATGACTCTGTATGTCCTGTTGACCCTCAATTCCTTTACCTTATTTCTCTCAAATACCTACATGGAGTCTTTAGGGACCTCCAGGCTTTTAAATGCCTTCTGAGACCACCCTTATAGCCCAAAGCCACCAAAGTGTTCCTACTATCTAATCCTAAACTTGTTCAATTTTGCCTGTTGTGCCTTGCTTGATCCTTCCCAAGTAAACCACAGTAAAGGCTCTGGGTCATGATTCCTCCTTTGCTCCTTCTGTCTGACATTTGGGATGGCATGTCCACTTCTGAAGTCTAGAGAACTATAAAGCAGTTGTGACTGTCGCCTGATTAAAACAAATCCTGAGTATGTTTTGAAATAATGATTTAATGTAATATATCATATCAATAGAATTAACAAACAAAAGTCACCTATCATCTTAATAGATGCATTTGTCAAAATCCAATACCTTTCCATGACATAAACAATCAACAAACTAGAAACAAGGAAATTTCCTCAATCTGATAAAAAAGACATCAATGAGCCAGATGTGGTGGCACACGCCTAGCACTTTGGGAGGCTGAGACAGGAGAATAGTGAGTTCAAAGCCAGCCTCAACAACACTGAGGCACTAAGCAACTCAGTGAGACCTTGTCTCTAAATGAAAAACAAAAAATAGGGATGGGGATGTGGCTCAATGGCCGAGTACCCCTAAGTTCAATCTCCGGTACCAAAAAAAAAAAAAAAAAAAAAGACATCAATGAAAAACTCACGCTAACCTCATGAAAAATTGTCAAGACTGAATGTTACCCACTTGCAGATCAGGAGCAAGAAAGGAATTTTATTTTTCCCCCCTGTGGTATGAGTGATTGAGCTACCTCTCCAGCCCTTTTAATTTTTTTGTTTTGAGACAGGGTCTTCATAAGTTGCTGAGGCTGGCCTCAAACTTGCAATTCTCCTGCCTCAGCCTTTCAAGTGGCTGGGATTATAGGCATGTACCCAGCAAAGATTTTTATTCTTGACTTTTCAACATTATACTAGAAATGCTAGCCAGGGCAATTAGATAAGAAAAAGAAATAAAAGGCATTCAGATAGGAAAGGAAGAAATAAACTATCTCTATAGATGAAATGATTTCACAGACAGAAAACCCTAAGGAATCCACTAAAGAACAACTGAATTAATAAATAAATTCAGTAAGGTTTCAGGACACAAGATCAATACAAAAATCAACTGTAAAATGAAAACAATAATAATGTCTTATTTTATACACAAAAAATCAACTGTATTTCTAAACCATCTAAAATTTAAATTAAGACAACAATTTCATTTCCACAATCATCAAAAGAAAATACTTAGGAATAAGTTTAACAAAAGAAGTGTAAAACATTCTGGGGCTGGGATTGTGGCTCAGTGGTAGAGTGCTTGCCTCGCATGCGTGAGGCACTGGGTTCGATCCTCAGCACCACATAAAAATAAATAAATAAAGATATTATGTCCATCTACAACTAGAAAAAAAAACTTTAAAAATAAAGAAGTATAAAACCTTCTGCAAACTACGAAGCATTGTTGGAAGAAACTCATGCTCTACAAACTGGAAAAAAAAGCATTGTGTGTTCATGGGTCAGAAGATTTAACATTGTTTAGATGGCAATACTCTCCAAATTGATATACAGATTCAGTATAATTCCTATCAGAGCTCCAACTGATAACTTTGTAAAAATTGATAAGATGATTATAAAATAATATGGAATTGTGAGTGACCAAGGATAGCCAACACAATCTTGAAAAGAAGAAAAAGAATTGACATTTTCTGATTTCACAGCTTACTACCAATCAACAGTAATTAAGGCAGTACGATAATGGCTCAAGGGTAGATTTACAGGCTAATGTAATAGGACTGGGGTTGTGGCTCAGTGGTAGAGTGCTTGTTTACCATGTGTGAGGCCCTGGGCTGGATCAACAGCACTGAAAACAACACAATAACAACAACCGACAATGTAATTCTATTACTATAATATAATTGAGAATTGTGGGGAGTTGGCTTGACATGACTACAGCCATCTTGAAATGTAATGGCCATGATTGCCCTTGAGTAATCCTAGTTGGTTTTTCCTGCAAAGTTTTCAAGCATACTTTAAATAAACAAAGCTATTAAAGTTATGCGTACAGCTTTATGGCCAGCCTCTGGTGCTAGCAGGGCCAGGGGAAATGTATTTGCCATCTTTGACATTACCTCAAAATAAACTGGGTATATCCCATTCTCCCCAGCTTAGATGAAGTCACTTTCACCCTGACTACTTCCTAGCTGCCTTTCTCTGACCCAAATTGAGGGCCCCTGGTCCTGCTGCTACCCTGGACCAATAAATTTCATTCTGTGCAATCCTGGATCTGTCTTCTTTCTTTGGTCTCCTGGCACCTTGTGGCCAGTTCTCATGCATTGGGATTGGATTTTTCCAGAAAAATCGGCAAGCCATCCAAGAGACTAAGGAAATGGCAAGGGAAAGGAAGTTTCTGTGGGGGAAGTCTCAGGTGGGCCATCCAGTTCTGTATGAAAAGGGTGGTCCATATAATAGATGCTTACCACCTTCCACACATGTACCTGTGCCCTGGGTTTGGAGCAGAAGTTTGCTGAATGTCACTTATCCCACTTGCAAAGGAAGGGTGATATCTTGCCACTGCCAGAGGATGGTTGCTGCTGTGGACTGTTTGGTTAGCCAATACTCAGATGGCTGTGGAAGAGGGTAAAAATTTAGAAGAGTTACAACCTGAAAGAGATATGCATCTCTCTCCCTCTGTCTTAGCCTCTAACCTGGCTGAGAAAATGGAAGATCAGGATCCAAGCTAGAAACCCTAGCTTAGGCAGATCTGGGAAGAACTGGAAGAGGAAACAGATGTAAACTATTATCTTACAATCAGAATGGGAAGCAAAAAATTGGAATGCCTTGGAGGAAAGGAGTGAAGAAGGACCTGAGATTCAAATGATAGAGGATGGACCCCCAACCCCCAAGCCATGAACCTTGCTTTTCTATTACAATTTGTGTATACAAAGCAAAAGCGCAAAATATGCATATGCAAGAAAGGGCCCCCTCCTATTCATGAAACTATGACCACTGAGGATTACATTGCTGCACATTTGCTGGATGTACCAAAAACTTAAATAAATGCCCCATGAGAACGACTGCCGGGATGGTGACACTCTGGGAAATGGGAGCCTACGCCATTTCTCTGGTGGGAAATGAAGCTGAGAAAATGAGTAATAATACCACTTATCAGTCCCTTAGGCAGAGCCTATATAATGCCATCAGATCCAAAGAAATTTATTGCCTTTTTGATTGGATCATTTCAGGCATGAGAGAGGAATCTGCCAAGACATCTACCCCATGGAAAAGCTTTGAATAAATGCAAAGTATTCAGTGGGAATAGGGCATGTGAGATGCCATTTACACCCAGGTTTCAAGGATCCCAATAAAACTGTTTTTATGGCCAGAATGAAAACTAAACTGTTTTATAATGTCCCTTAAAGAACAATATAGTCCTCTTTTCTCCTTCAACCTGTTAGACTGGATGTTTATGATGCAGAGGAACTATTGCTGACCCAGGACAGGCTGAATGGGGATGGGACTGGCACACTTGTCATAAAACCTGACAAAAAAGGACAAATGAAAATGGAAGAAATAAACCAAGATAATTGGAAAGCAGATGTGGCATGATTAACTTCATGCTAGCAACCTCGAGAAGAAGATACACGGGCTAGGCGCTGTGGCGCACGCCTGTAATCCTAGTGACTCGGGAGGCTGAGGCAGCAGGATTGCAAGTTCAGACCAGCCTCAGTAACTTAGCGAGGCCCTAAGCAATTCAGCAATACCCTGTCTTAAAATAAAAATTAAAAAGGGCCGGGCACAGTGGTGCATGCCTGTAATCCCAGCAGTTTAGGAGGCTGAGGCAGGAGGATTGCAAGTTCAAAGCCAGCCTCAGCTAAAGCAAGGTGCTAAGCAACTCAATGAGACCCTATCTCTAAATAAAATATAAAATAGGGCTGGGGTTGTGGCTCAGTGGTTAAGCGTCCTTGAGTCCAATATCCTCAGTACCAAAAAAAACAAAAACAAACAAACAGAAAAAGATAAATAACTTTGGATGGATTCCTCCCAATTCTCATCATTAGGAGTAAGATGGAGTTTTTCCCAGAGTGAGGGATGTGAGGGATATCCAGAGGCCATATGTGGAACCCACTATTTACTGGTCCTCTGGGAGCAGGAAGGCCATCATTCTGATAAATATGGACATTATAAATGAATCCAAAGCAACCCAGAATGCTTTTGGGTTGGGAAAGTTATTGATGAATCTGGGTTAAGACCACCAGAGTAAAATACATTGTTCCATCTAGAAAGTGGGAGGGTACCTGCATTCCATTTTGGTACTGATCTCCCTGTTCTCCCCAAACATGTCAGGGGTGGACATTCTTTTACGAAAGACATATGGATCTCTCTCTGTGTGAGAACTTAAACACAACATTTGAGTACTAAAAGCAATATTGAGCTTTCCCACCCCTATTAGGGCAGTAAATACAAGGCCATATAAGCTGCCAGGTGGACATGCTGTGATTAACACTGTCTGGGTGGGAAAGAGATAGATGGGACTTGAAGAAGAAAGACTGTTAACTGTAGGGAGTTAAATAAAGTCATATTTCCTATCTATGCTGCTGTGCCTAATGTTACTCAGGTACTGGAAAAAAAATCACATCCTTCCTTGGTCCTGCACATGCTGTCCCAGATTTAGCCAATGCTTTCTCCAGCATTTCCTTACAATCTGATGCCAGAGCCAGTTTGTCTTCACTTGGGAGGAAAACAATGGACATTCCATGTGGTCAACTATTTGTTATGATGTGGTGACTCAGGGCTCACTCTATTCTCATTCCCTGCTGATAGTGCCTGCTTCCATTCTATTGATGGTATCATGCTAATGGTGAAGATTAAAATCTCTTGGAGGACAGAATAGAACACCTGTACTCATCTCCACATGAGGGGTGGGTTGTCAACCCAACCAGATTTAGGGCCCTGAACTATCTGAGAAGTTCCTGGGAATGGTCAAGGAGGGTAAGACCCATTTGATTTTGGGCATAGTGGAAGATAAAGTGCGAACCTTCCAATTCCCCATAGGGGAAAGGATGTAGAAGCTTTTGTGGGACTCCTGAGTTACTGGCTTTCATTGTTTGTCTAGCTTGATGCCTACACTCCCTACACCAGTGGATTAAGAAGGGAGCCAAATGGGAGGGACTGGAATGCTCTCCAGCAGGAAGCATTTGTGAAAGCAAAGACTTTGACAGCCCAGGCACCCTCTATCAGGCATGTCAAGGCAAATAGATACCATCTGTTCAACAGGTGGCATGAATTGGGGTGTCTGAAAAGAACAAGGGCAAAAGTTAACTCTAGATTTTTGGTCACAGCTCTGGAAGGGAGCTGAAACTAGATACCCCTCATTAGAAAAGCAATTTCTAGCAGTGTATACAGAGACTTACTACAGGCGGGGCCACTGACCAAGACTCTACCAGCCACAATGAGAACTAACCTACCTATAAAGGGGTGGACATATGGCCTTTTTCATCAGCCTCAATAGTGCAGATCTTTAAATAAGTGGTTTGTGTATCTTCAACATAATGTTCTCTCCAAAAGCTTATGAACTCCTGAGTGGTGGATAACATCGGGCTCAGTTACTTTTGAAACCACCTCCCCACTCCAGGTGGCCACCCAGTGCCTATGATCTCTTCAGTAGAGGATGACCCATATCCCAAAATGCTTGCTGTACAGATGGTTCCCACAGCGGGAGGCCAAGTGTCTGGACTGCTGCTGCAGGTACAACCTGCCACTGACGCTGGTTAATATAGAATCAGAGCAACCAATGGGCCCAGCTCTGGGCTGATAGCAGCTCATGAGCCATGGCCACTGGTGGCTCGTACTATTATGCAGTGTACTGATATTTATTCCTTTTTTAAAAAATATTTTTTTAGTTGTTGATAGATCTTTATTTTATTTATCTATTATTTATATGTGGTGCTGAGGATCGAACCCAGTGCCTCACACATGCTAGGCAAGCGCTCTACCACTGAGCTACAGCCTCAGCCCAGATATTTATTCTTTGTCTTGTGAATTTGAAGAATGAGATCCACAGACATGAAGGGTGAGTGAAGCAACAGTATATATTCAAGCAATAGAAAGAAAGCAGAGCTCCCTCAGGAGAGAGGTCCCAAAGAGGATTGCTAACAGGTGGTTATTGTCTGGGGATTTATATAATGTAGGGGGGAAATTAGGTGGCCTTGAAGATTATAGGTTAGAGATTTTAAAGAAGGGAGTTTTTTAGTCCCGTCACACCAGAGGACCTGGTGTTCAGGCACCCCCTGTACAACTAGGGTATTGATTATGTGCTGTTTTGCCTCAGGAATTGTCTCAGGGTTCCCATGCATACTTTCAGGCTCCAATGGAGTCACTGGTTATGAGCTACCTACCTCATTTGTGAACACCTGAAGGGGGACCTTAACCTTGTCTGCCTAACACATTTCTGTCTCCTGCTGTCACTGAGGCCTTCCTTACATATGGGTGTCACAGTGACAAGTGGTCCATACTGGGAAAGCCTCCCTGGGGAGCCATGATGTGGTAACAAATGTGGGTAACAGCCACATGAACCAGGGCACAACTGTGTATCATGTACTCACATCAAGACTGGCACTTCTGGAAACAGGGAGGTGAATGCTTTAAGGTGTAGGCCCTAAATTGGGTGCAGTGGCACACACCTGTAATCCCAGCAACCTGAGAGGCAGAGGCAGGAGGATCGTAAGTTCAAGGTCAGCCTCAGCAACTTAGTGAGATCCTCAGCAACTTAGCAAGACCCTGTCTCAATATAAAGAGTAGAAAGGACTAGGGACATAGCCCAGTGGTAAAGTGTCCCTGGGTTCAAAGTGCTAAAGTAGGATGGAACACAGACATAAGGGAAAGATTGCCCCTAACACATAGTGACTTGTGGCTGCCATGTTAGGTGTGATTACACCTCCGGCACTATGGTTTGACCCACTAAATATCCAACCCATGAGCCCATGAGGGGCTGGCAGATTGATTATATTGGCCCTTTGGCAAATAGTAAAGGATAGAACTATGCCTTATCCTATGTAGACACAGTTACTGACATTATATAAGCCTCTCCTAGCAAGAGTGAGCCAGACTGCCACTATCACAGATCTTTAGAATTGATGTATGATCTATGGATACCTGCACTTCATTGACAGTGACTGGGCCACCCATTTTGGAGGACATTCCGTCCAGGATTTGGCCTAAACATGATGTTTCACAATACTTCCATCTGCCATATAACACTCAGGCAGCAAGATTGGTTGGAAATAAGAAATGGCTTGTTAAAGCAACAGATATGGACCATATTAGGCAAAGTCACTTTGCTTGCTTAAGTTCTTGGAGAAGCATTAATAAATTTCAATGTCTATACAGCTGGCATTCCTGCTGCTTATTAGCACCTAGAAGCTCCGTACCCTGTCCCCAAACCACTCATGTCCAAGTTGTACATCCAGATGCCATATTGCCAGCCAGGGTGACAGAAAGCACTTCCATTTTGTACACTGTAACCATTAAATCTGGGAGAGGGAACAAGTGGGCAACACAAGTGGTTTGACCTCACAAGAAACAGGTCAGTTATTTCTTACAGTGTGAAGGACATCTGGCCCTCCCAACTAGATCCCTGTTGATCCTTTTGGACCCTCTGACTATAGTCAGACTTATGTCTTGAGTTGGCTACAGAAAATAGCTCTGGTGTGCCACTTTGCCATTAGTTTTAAAGATCACTCACAGACCCTATCCTGTTGGCCAGCACCTGGTTGCACCACACCAGCCCCAGCTACTGCCTACTGCCCTGTTGCCTGACAGAAGTGATGCCACTAGGTTTGTCTTGATGGACAGTGCAGATTTACCTTTGCAAGTCCCTAGTAAACATTTCTTGTCCATAGCTATGTACTTTGTGTCCCCTGGCTATTATCAAGACAAAATCTGCATACCCCTGTCACACACCCGAATCACATGAAAACCCAAAATTGATCCTGTCCCTAGGATACATACTAAGTTATTGGTTTGGGGGGCTCATGGTGGAAAAATAATCATCTACGTAATTATTGTCTCTTTGTGCATGTGCCTCTACCATTGCTGTGGACTCTTATAAGCTGGGTAAATGGCCTTATGGCATACCACCAGGTTAATGCTTAATAACTGAAGGCTCAGGGCACACTGTGGAAAGGTGGGGAGCAGGGGGATGAGACTGTAAGAGCTAGCTGCAGAGTGGAATGTAGGGATTTAGCTTGAGATGATTGTAGCCATCTTGAATTGTGCTCCTGTAACTGCCCTTGCGGAACTCTGGTTAGTTTTCCCTAGCTTCCTAGCATATTCTAAACAAAACCATTTTGTAATCACTTATGATCCCACTTGAGCAAAACTGGCCAGTGATCCCTAGTTTCTCAGGGGTATTTTCTCAGGGATTACAAAATAATCATTATTTTGTAATCACTATGATTGTCCTTGAGCAAACTTGGTCAGGTTTTCCAGCATAATATAAACAAAACCATTAAGAGTGGGTATGTGGGACCCTGGTGCCCTGGGTGCCAGGAATGTGCCTGAAGTTTTTGATATTAGCTTAAGATAAACCAGGTACATTCCAGCTCAGAGGAAGTTGTGCTCGTCTTGATCACTTCATAAACACCTTTCTCTGACCCAAATAAAAGAATCCACTGTTTTTCTTTTAAGTTGTTGAAAGACCTTTATTTTATTTATATGCAGTGCTGAGAATTGAACTCAATGCCTCACATGTGAGGCAAGCACTCTGTCACTGAGCCACAACCCCAGCCCTCCACTGGTCTTACTGCTGCCCAGGACCATATATTTCACTCTGTACAATCTAGGAATCTGCCCTTTTCTTGGGTCTCATGGCACCTATGGCTGGTCCTCACACACTAGGACAGCGTTTTTCTGGAATGAGTCCAGAAATAAACCAGATATCTGTGATTAACTGATTTTCAACATGGCTACCCAACCCATGCAATAGTGAAAGAGTCTTTTCAAGACATAGTGCCAGAACTAGATACTCACGTGCAAAAGAATGAACTTGAACCATATACAAAAAATTATCCCCCAATGGATCAAGAACCTAAATATGAGTTAGAACTATGAAACACTTAAAAGAAAACAGAAGCAAATTTTCATGATCTTGGATCGGGCAAAGGATTCATAACTCCAACAAAACACAAAAACTACAATAAATTGAACTTTCTGGTGCAGGCCTGTAATCCCAGCTACTTAGGAGGCTGAGACAAGAGGATCACAAGTTCAAGGCCAGCCTTAGCAACTCTATCAAGACTGTTTCAAAATAAAAAATAAGGGAGGGAAATGTAGGTTCAATCCTTAGTACAAGGGGGAAAAAAAGTTTTTGCTTCCATGGACACCCACCAAAAATGTGGAAAAAAGTAAAAAAAAAAATCCACAGAATGAAAAATTTCAAATCATGTCTCTAAGGGATTGCATCTATAAAGGTCATTTCAAAAAGATGCAGTTGCTCTGGAAAACAACTGGGCAGTTTCTCATTCGTTAAACATTACCCAATGGCTCAGCAATTCCATGCCTAGGTATAAAACTAAAAGAAATGAAAGCATATATCCGCACAAAAAGTTACAGAAATGTTCCTTAGAGGACTATTTACAATAGACAAAAGGTGAAAACAATTCAGTGCACCAACTGATAAATGGATAAGCTAAATTTGATATATTTGTATGACAAAATTTTTTTTTTTTTATAAATAATGCAATTTTGAGCTGGGTATGGTAGCATACACCTTTATTCTCAGCTCCACAGGAAGCTGAGGTAGGAGGATCACTTGAGTCCAAGAGTTAAGATCAGTCTCTGCAACTTAGCAAGACCTCATCTCAAAAAAGTGAGGTATCCAGTCACAAAAAACTACATATGACCCCAAAGTAAATATCCAACACAAAGAAATTGACAGAAGAGTAGATTAGTAGTTGCTTATGAGTGGGAAAATAGAATATTTATAGCACAGGTCCCCCAAAAAGAACTTTAACATAAGTGATGAAGGGGCTGGGATTGTGGCGCAGGGGGCTGGGATTGTGGCGCAGTGGTAGCGTGCTCGCCTAGCACGCGTGAGGCACTGGGTTCGATCCTCAGCACCACATAAAAACAAAGATATTCTGTCCACCTACAACTAAAAAAATAAATAAATATTTAAAAAAAAAAAAAAAAAGTGATGAAGTACTCTAAAATTGTGGTGATGGTTGCAAATTATCTGACTATACTAAAAATCATTCAATTGCCAAAGTGAATTACATTATCTCAGTGTTTGAAAGATGGCATCATAAAGCTGGTTCTCTGGTCTCCTAAAGAAGAGTAGATATGGGATTAGAAAATGAGGCAGAATATGTCACCCAGGCCTTGTAAATGGTAAAATCCTATTTTCCTTCAAATTACTTTTGAATTTATCCTTGTCTTTGTTATGGTTCCAGTCTAAGCTCTGGTGGTGAACTTGGATGAAAGATGGCTAAATTCACAGCCATCTTTTTGAAAGTTCTGTAAACACATAACCACTGAGTTGGTGGTATGGCTCAGTGGCAGAACACTTACTTGGCATGTGGCAAGCCTTTGATTCTATCTCCAGCACCCTCCAAAGAGAAACAAGTTAGAAAAGAAACATTTTAGCACCTACTCCTACATCCTTTTCATTAGTTATTTAAAACCTCTAAGTGGTTACTGTAGCAATATTAGAGGCCACTGAAAAAAAGACACGTGAGAGAACTGCCTTCAGAATTGTTTAAGTAGCTTAAAAAACTTTTTTTTTTTTTTTAATTTTCTGGGGAAGACAGATAGCATTTAAATTTACTGGTCATTAATTCTTTGGCATGTGTTCATCAGTTGTCCAAGAAACCATGCTGCTTCAGAAGCTGTAAATAGGTACACTTAAGTCATCTAATTACATCACTGCTTGGCTATTGAAATATTTTCCACAACATTGGTGAATGTAAAAGCAAAGGATAGATCCGATAGCGACTCAACACATTTGAAGTATACTCATGAACAAGAAAAGGCAAGTTATAAAAGTGGGCAAGACCCCATTATAAGGTGAGCGTGACATAGTATCCCAACTGGGAAGTTTTTGTTAAGCCTTTGTGCGTTCAGTCCATCACTGCCCTTAACCAAATTTTATTTATTCTTTATAGTCACCTCAAATGTTTGTTCAGATCTATGAAGCCTTTAAGATCTGTCCAGGCAGAATTCACTAACCCTAACCTTACTATGGGTATATTATTCCTTTACTACTATGATAATCTTAACTGAATACAAGAGTATTTAGCAAAGTTACTTACATTAGACTTAAGACTAAAAAAGCTGCTAAAGAATAAAGGATTTTCCTTTGTGTTCCCAGTATCTAGTAGTGTTTGATCCATAGCAGCTGGTTAAAAAGTTTACTGAATGGGTCAATTGTTCAGAATTACCTTAAAATTTAACCAATGCATTGATACAGACATATAGTTGGCTAAAAGGTTCTAGAGAACCTAATTGATGAACTATCCTAAAAATGTAAATGAAAAATAAAAAGCAATATAAAAACACATTTATGCATAAATTCATCACAACAGTTCATTTAGAATTGGCAATTTGTGTATGATCTTTTTTATGGGTGGGGAGTACATTTATTAAAAATAGTATCACATGCCTATATTCATCAAATTGCATTGGTTTAAAAAATATTGACAGTGTATCTTTTTATCAATTTTTTTTATTGTGCTACTTGTTCCAAGGAAGAAAATTAAGTGCTTACTAAATTATATTTAGATCTTTATTAACAAATTCATTTAAATAAGTTTAATATTCCATAAATGACAAGCAGCTTAAATACAAGTTTTAGAATTATCATTAAAAAATTAATAAAATCAAAATCAGTTAAATTTCCACAAGGCAATGTGACATTTACCACTAACCTGACTAAATGGCCGCACTCGTACTGCTACTGTCACACGGTCACTACTTGGCAGAGGCATTTTCATCATTTTCTCATTGTCCATACTGTATTTGGTAGAAAAATAATGTAGAAAGCCACACTGCTGTGCTTCACACTAAACCATTAAAAGCTTAGCTGACAAAGGCAGTTTGTTTCCAGAAGCTCAATTATTAATGGTCCATTCATTATACACTATCAATTACCAACACTTACTTATTGATGAAATTTATGGCCTGCATCAAGTATCATTACTTCATTGCACAAGGTATTACTGTGGAAAAGGGAGTGCTTTTGGGTTTTTTTTTGGTTCTGTATCTACTCTTCCCATTCTCAATCTGTGCTTGAGGTCCTATGGTAATTAATTTGCCAGTTTTAAATCCTGAATATTAAGGGAATTCTGTGATTCAGTAAGAAGTTCCTTCATAGCAAGAATATTACAAAATGTATCCAAACTTCTCCTTTTATCAATATTAAATATTAGGTACACACAAGGTGCTATCTGTAAAACAGATTTATTTTACATTTTCTTCTCAAATCTTCATGAGGTTGCTAATAAGCAGTGAACCGGTCAATCTAACCTGGGTAATAAGTCTCTGAATTAAGAGACATTAAAGATAAATAGCCTTTAAGCTTGCTGAACAAGAAATGCCAACATTATAGTTAATCACAATGCATTACTTGGAAAATTACTCATTTGAGGTAGATTACACAAAATTTGTGAAACTACAAAAAGGCAGCAAAATTACATGCCCATAATTCAATTTCAGCATAGTAACAGGCAAAAACAAATATACACATTATGATTAGAAATCTTAATCACAAAATCAAAGTGCATAAATTATAAAACTTTAAAAAATAACTCAATCACCCTCATTTTAAGATTGGTGTAATATTTTAACTATAGAGAGAAAAATGGGACAAATGTCTATTAGCATATAAAATCATTAAGACAGAAATCCCCTTTCAAAAATCTAACAGACACAAACTACTGTTAAGTATACATTTTATTTAACATTCCAATAAGAAGCCATATTTACATATTATATAAATGTATGAAGTCTTAATATAAAATAGAAAAAACACCTGAACTAAAAGAATCACACTCCATATGGAGTTACTTTACTTATTGAAGACATTCTATTTACAAAAATTTACAATAGTTTATATATATAAATTATTTTCTTCCAAATTGGATAATTTTTAATAATCCACACAATTTTGATGACTTTAAAAACAGGTGTACACTAAAATCTTGGAAAAAAATTATAGCATTTTCCTGCGTAAAACTTGCTTTGGAAAGGAGGATGGTTTCTTTCTGCCCCTTCCTAGAGTTTTTCCTTTAACTTCTGCAGTTTTTCTTGGTTTGCTCTTTACTTCTTCAGTTGGGCTTGCCAAGGGAGAAATCAGCTTAATTTTTACTGGAGGAGGTGACCAAGAACTTTCTTCTTCTGTATTTCTGAAAGATAGAATCAACCAAGAATAAATGCATTATATAACAAAAATAATTGGTTTCTCAACACTGAAAGATACCTAGCGAAGTGCTTTGATTTTGCAAGAGAGGTAATGGATTCAAAAGTGAAGTATGCTTTAAAAGTCATGTAAGATAATCAGAGGCAGAGTTACAGTTTCACTTAAGAGGATTTCCATTTTCTAATATGGATATTTTAAAACAACCATTGCTAAGTTTTCCTTTGTTTCACATGTATTAATAAATACTGCTGGGTTACAAGGATGGGTGAACCAAGTCCTAGCTGGGCCTAGCAGGTCCAGACAGCTTATTAAGAAAAAATAGTTCTTAAACACCAGCAACTGGCAAATGTATGTACAATTTCACAAACATGAAGTAGGTTTTCAAGTATGTACAAAGCCAACTTTTTAAATGTATCTGAAATAGTAATTTCCCCACGGACGTAGTTTTATTGTTAGTGAAATAACTGTAGGATTTTAAAGTTTATAATTATTTATTAATACCAAAACCATTATTTACTACTGGAAAGGTGAATCATCACACTTCCTTCCCCACCCACTGCAAAAAGGAAAAAAGAACAACTGGGTATTAAACTACCGCCACCACCCTTCTTTAAAAAGTGTGCTTGCTATATAGAGATCACTCATTCAACAGCAAAATCTAATGATGCCAAGGAGGCGATGCTGAAAATGTCCATAAGAATTTGCCTTATTTCTTTTTTGCCATGTTGGGGATTCCCCAGGGCCTTGTGCCTGTTAGGTAACCACTGAGCTACATTCCCCAGTCAACACTGAGTTATATTCCCCAGTCATAATTTCCCTTTTTATTTATTTATTTTTTTATTTTTTTAAAAAATATTTTGTTTAGTTGTAGATGAACACTATTTATTTATTCATTCATTCATTCATCCATTCATTTATTTATTTATGTGGTGCTGAGGATCGAACCCAGTGCCTCACGTATGCGAGGCAAGCGCTCAACCACTGAGCCATAACCCCAGCCCCATAATTTCCCTTTTTAAATAAGACTCTTAGATGCAACTTGGAGAAACAAATGGTTAGATATTATGGAATGGAAAGTCATACTTGCTCGCTTGTTTTGTTTTTGCAGTCCTGATTCTTTTCACTTTCTGCTCTCCCACAGTTTCTCCCAATTTAGCATCATCCTATGGGTTGAAATTTTACAGAGACTCCTAAGTAATTAAACATTTGAAATCTAAATCCTAACCTTTTATCCTTTTCAAAGAATATAGCCAAACATTGCAAATAAATTCAAACTTATTCAGTCCAAAACTAACTCCTTTCATTCTTTAGTAGAAACCCTGCTGCTCTTTATTCCTCACTCCCAGAAGTCAACCACACTCCAAGTCTTCTGTTTTATTTTCAGTGTTTCCATTTCCAGTGGAAACTAATAATTGCTGTTCCCATTGCTTCAGTCCTAAATCCAGGCTCTTTATCTTGTAGGGATTAGGCCATCAACAACGTTTTTGCCTCAACAATTTTTTTGGGGGGGTACTGGAGATTGAACTCAGGGGCACTGGACCACTGAGCCACATCCCCAGCCCTATGTTGTGTTTTATGCAGAGACAGGGTCTCACTGAGTTGCTTAGTGCCTTGCCCTTGCTGAGGCTGGTTTTGAACTCACAATTCTCCTGTCTCAGCCTCCCTGAGTGCTGGGATTATAGGCTTGCGCCACTAAGCCCGGCTTGCCTCATAAATTAAACCGTGCATTTCAATCATCTGTGAGCTGAATTATTTTTGTAATGGCAGATAATTCAACAAATGTCTATAAATTAACATTCATTTAAATAAAGGACTCACAATCCCTGAAGAATTTCCACTCTAGGGTAATGTGTAACTAGGTCACTGAATCAACTCTAATACAACTTCCCCAAGCACGCTCTTAGAGGCTCAAGGACCTAGGTAAACACCCAGCTAATTTTGATGGGCACTAACATCCCTCCAATAGGTTATTTACATTGCAGCTACCAGTAAGTAATATATCATCAGTAACATCAAAGATCTCTCTTAAAAGTAGGATCTTTAAGAATACAGACATGGTAGTTTGGGGCTTTTACCAAAAAATGGCTGCTACCATTAAAAAAAAATTATTTAGGAAATATTTTAAAAATAAAAGCATGTTTAAACAAACATATACAAACTCATATATTTCTTACCAGTTCACTTACAAGCTTGGATGCACTGGA
The DNA here is from genome assembly GCA_004024805.1 of Geosciurus inauris. NCBI lineage: Eukaryota > Metazoa > Chordata > Mammalia > Rodentia > Sciuridae > Geosciurus > Geosciurus inauris. Next base: position 130,545 of record PVHX01002784.1, on the reverse strand, counting down.
TATGTTCTTTCGCCTGGTCCTCAAAGCAGGAGGTGAGAATACAAACTGAGAAGATAAGTCTGAAACTAATTCTTTCAGCTGTGCAGGTGCCTCTATTTTCTCAGCTAAAGAAAAGTTGGGGGAAAAATGTATCTGTATGTATATTTCAAGAAGCTTGGAACAAATGATGCACATTAGAAAGATGCAAACATTCCAAAATCTAGAAACACAGGTATCCTAAATTAATTACCAAGTTAGGGCAGAGAAAAATGATGGGAGTGAAATCCCAGCATCACTTAGGCAAAACAAATGTTTACCTTTAATTGTTTACAAATATCTATTGACTCAAACTAAATAATGCTATAATATAAATATATAAGGCAGGTACAAGATTGTACAATCCATTATTATTTAAATTTTTTTAAAAAATTTTTATTTGTAGATGGATACAATACCTTTACTTATTTATTTTTTATGTGGTGCTGAGGATCAAACCCAGTGCCTCACACATGCTAGGTGAGTGCTCTACCACTGAGCCACAACTCCAGCCCTTAAAATTTTTTTGGTAGTTGTAGATGGACAGCAGGATCAAACCCAGTGCCTCACATGTGCTAGGCAAGTGCTCTGCCACTGGGCTACAGCCCCAGCCTCAATCTATTAGTTTTAATCCTTACTGCTTCTCAAATGTTCTTCACTGAAACTTTCCCCAACAATTTCAAAGGAGTAACGAAACAAAGTTTAACATCATATACAAAAATGTTCAGCCTCTATCTACTATTCCTTCCATGTTTCTATTACAGCAAAGATTAGACTATTTTATATGTGTGTATATATATAAAAAAACATATAAATACATACACATATATATGTATATATTTTGGTACCAGGGGTTGAATTCAGGGGCACATGGCTGGTATTACAGGCGTGCACCACTGTGCCTAGCAAGATGATTACATTTTTTGGTTATCAATTCCTCATCTATCCCTATAAGCTTCCTGAGGATTAAGTTTTAAAGGAGCTCAAATGGCAGGTTTGAAACGAGCTATTGGACTACAGGTATGTGCCACTGTGTCCAACTCAACTAATTTTCAAATTTTACTATGTGTTTATTTTCTTTCATTTCTTTTTCCCTCTGTTATTTTATGGCAATTAGCCCATACAACCTTACCTTCTTAATAGATGACTGAATATAGGTGCTCATTGTTACTAAACTGTAAATGTTTTTAAAAAAATATTTTTTAATTGTTTATGGACATCTATCTTATCTATCATCTATCTATCTATCTATCTATCTATCTACAGTGCTGAGAACATTTATTTTATCTTATCTATCTATCTATCTATCTATCTATCTATCTATCTATCTATCTATCTATCTATCTACAGTGCTGAGAATTGAACCCAGTACACCTCATACATGCTAGGAAAGCGCTCTGCCACTGAGCCACAACCCCAGCCCTCAATTCCTTATTGTGAAAGAAGACAGTGATAGGATCTATACCTCACTGGGATGTGGTGGGAATCAAAGTGATGAAGTATGTCTAGCATGGACTAAGGCACAGAACAAGCCCTTCTTAATCAATATTTAATGTTAAATAATGCAAATTGGGGACAGCCCATGAAATATAAAACTTCACAATCTTTTAGCTAGTAAAACACAACTAAATTAAGATTTTAAGGGGTGGGGGTTGTGGCTCAGTGGTAGAGCACTCACCTAGCATGTGTGAGACACTAGATTTGATCCTCAGCACCACATTAAAAATTAAATATATGAATTCCTCTGCACCTACCCATCAGAGTTTTAAAAAAAAATCATTTCTAATCCCATCACCTCATACTAGAAGATATGTTTTTAATGCTAGAAAATGTGAAAACAAGTCAAATATCAAACAGACAAATGTCTAAGCAAGATGAAATGCCACATGTGAACTCTCATTAATATGAAAAACCAACAGAAAAACTAGAAACAAAATATACAAAACCATTTATACTTAGGATCTTAAAGAATAAGAGTATCTGTGGCTGGGATTGTAGCTCAGTGGTAGAGCACTTGCCTCGCATGCGTGAGGCCCTGGGTTCGATCCTCAGCACCACATACAAAGCAATAAAATAAAGACACTGTGTCCATCTACAACTAAAAAAAAAAAAAAAAAAAAAAAAAAAAAAAAAAAAAAAAAAAAAAAAAAAAAAAAAAAAAAAAAAAAAAACAAAAAACAAAAAACAATAAGAGTATCTGAAAGTGCTCATATAGTAATTAGGGGGGAAGGAAATATATACACTGCATAAACTGCAGTTTTGTAATTTTTTTAAAAAACCATAGGCATGACTGGAAGACTATACAGATAAATATGGAAGACTATGCAGGGAAATATGAATAGTTGTTAGCAAGTGGTTCTCCAAACGGCTAGATTATATACTTTTTATTTTCTCTTTTCTACAGTAAGCATGTATTACTTTAACAAAAAAATTATAATTAGTAGTTACACAGATAAGTTTGTAAAGATGACAAAGACTACAGATGTTTTTAATATTATTACTAAATAACCCAGAACTTTGCATATACTATTTCTCTAAAGCCTGAGGAAAGTGTAAAAATTATGTTAACAACCTTCTTTTGCCATTCACTGCTGCATGTTTTTCACTTTATTACCTAATACAGGAACTTAATAAAGTTAGATAAAATCTCACAAATTTTTTTCATTCTCCACACAAAGTATAGGTAAAAATCACACTTTTTGAAGCAACTAGTTAGAAACTGAACTATAGCTACAAACCTTTTTATGGCGGGGAGGGGGAGTACTGAGGATTGAACTCGGGGGCACTCGACCACTGAGCCACATCCCCAGCCCTATTTTGTGTTTTATGTAGAGACAGTCTCACTGAGTTGCTCAGCACCTTGCTGTTGCTGAGGCTTTGAGTTCTCAATCCTCCTGCCTCAACCTCCCAAGCCGCCAAGATTACAGGTGTGCACTGTAATGCCTGGCTACAGATCATTTTGAGGACAAATTACCAATTATGCAATAAAGGTTGCTTTCTTGGGCTTGGGATGGAGAGAGATATATATGTAAATGACTGTAAAATTACAATGCATTTTAAAAAGAGTTTCAGTACAGTGAATGTTCGAGATAGAAAATTTTAGTTTGCAGATTTTTAAATAGTTTATCTTTCTCTTGGCCTTCCTAACATCAGGAAGCAATTATATAGCAGTTCACTTTGCCTTACAAATTCATGTGACATTATTGAAAAGTTTTTATTTATTAAAGTAGATGTCACTTTTTTATTTATTAAAAGTCCTTAATTTCTTTGCTGAAATTCAAATTTCAAACCATACCTCAAGTAGAAAAATACATTTTGTTTATCTAACCATTATCATCCCCTTTTACAAAGGAGTACTCTAAGAGCAAGAGTTTTTACCCTTATGGGAGAAATCTTACCCCTACTAAAAGGATTATGTATAATCTATGTTTGAGGCCAGGCTGAGCAGTTTAGTAAAACCCTGCCTCTAAACAAAATTAAGAAGAGTTGAGGATGTAGCACAATGGTAAACCACTTGCCTATCATATCCAAGACCTGGGTCTGATCCCCAGTATAAGGTGGGGATGGTGGGTTGTGGATATCACTGGGACATAAGCCAATGACCATAGTTCTTCGATTTAAAACACTGATTCTATTTGGAGAGAAATCCAAAGTAAGTCATTAGGATATAAGGTCAGAATGAAGAGAAACACTAATACTATTTCTAAGAAATAAATACTGGGGCTGGGGTTGTGGCGCAGTGGTAGCGTGCTCACCTAGCACGCGAGAGGCACTGGGTTCGATCCTCAGCACCACATAAAAATAAAATAAAGATATTCTGTCCACCTACAACTAAAAAATAAATATAAATAAATAAATAAATAAATAAATGAATGAATACTATGGGCTGGGCGCAGTGGTGCACACCTGTAATCCCAGTGACTCAGGAGGCTGAGGCTGGAGGACTGTGGGTCCAAACCCAGCCTCAGCAACTTGGTGAGTCCCTAAGCAACTCAGCCAGGCCCTGTCTCTAAAAATGTAAAAAAAAAAAAAAAAAAAAAGGCTGGGGATGTGGCTTGATGGTTACACACCCCTAGGTTCAATCCCTGCCCCCGCCATTCCCCGAAAACAGACGGGGTGGGGGGGGGGGGGAGACGGGACACGGACGGACGGACACACCTATGTCAGGTGAATTATAGGATTTAAACAACAACCACCACCACCACCACCTCATACTAAACCATAAAGAATCCTTGAAATCTCAAAACAAATTTGGAAACATGAAATCTTTTAACAATTTGTTTTAGAGTTTTTTTGGGGCGGAGGGTGCTGGAGAAGTATAGGAAGATTTATACCTACATATTTTTTAGAAAAAATAAATGCTTTAAGTCAAATCAAACCAAATAGTGCTTTTAAACAATTAAATTTTAGGTTGAAGATTCTGCATTATATGGAAAATATGAATAAAAGTACCTTTCAAAAGATTTAAAAAAAAAAAAAAAGTACCTTTCACTTTCCTTGGAACCTCTGCTGCAGGAGGAGAAAATAAAGGCTCATTTTTTGGTTCAGAAAGGTCTGGTAATAAGATGGCCTTGCTAGACCTAGTCCTTGTACTACGGGAAGATTTAGTAAAGGCTGCAATGGCAAGTAATCTTTCTTCTTGGTCATTTGGTTGTTCATCTGTCATTTCACCTGATATGGAGTGTAATGAACGTTTCTGACTTTGATTTTCAGTCTTCTTAGTAAGCTTTTTCTTAGAGCTTGTCACCAAAACAATTTCCTCATTTGGCACTAAAATGGATTTTTCTAAAACTAGTTTTCCAACATCAGTATTTTCGTTTCTAGCTGGGGTGTTCCTTGTAGATCTTCGGATGCTAAGAACTCTCTTCTTGGGACTTCTCTCTTCCTTAACAGTCTTAGATTCAACATTTTCTAATGGATTTATTTTCCTTGGTCTACCGCGTTTCCTAGTTGTGGCAGGCAAATCAAATTCTGCTTGAAGAATCAACTGGGAGGAATCAAGTTTAGACTCTTCTATCACATCTGACACAGTAACTTCTTTCTCTCTGATCCTCCTACTACGTTTAACAGGCAGGTGGTCACTGGATTTCCCCTCTTGTATATTTTCAGAGGCTCCTACATCAGCATTTCTTAGCTTTTTCACAGTCCTGCTAGGACTTGCTACTTTACCAACTTTTAGGTCATTTATAATTTCAGCACTTTCCTGATTTTCTACAGATTTTCTGGTTCTTCTAAGAGTCCTTTTTGTAACAGATGAAAGCTTAACTTCTTTTCTAAAAGAAATTTCTTCAGTTGCTGGTTCCAATAGCTGAGATGACTTTAACCTTTTTAGTTCCCTACCTGAGGTAACCTGCAATTCTTGTTCCAGAGAATCAATACTTTCTAATGTATCTTGATTAGTTTCTTTTTTCTTCCTCCCTCTCCTAGAAATACTAGAATTTTGAGGTATTTGCTGGTTCTGAGATATTCCTTTGATATCAGAATAGGCACTTTCAGAAACCTCAGAAATTTCTTTTGCTTTTCTAGTTTTCTTTATAGCTTGTGGCCCCAGCATCTTGGGAGTAGCAATGTTTGCTGACTCCTGCCTTGCTGTAGTAATATTCAGGTTTTGGACACGCTTTCTCATGCGTGTTCTAGAGGAAACCATGTCATCACCCTGGCTGACATTTATAGTCATAGTACTTGTTTCCTGAACAGTCTTCATTGCAGGTTTGACTAATTTGGTGGAACACATTACCTTCTGGCTTATTAAAGGTACATTTTCATGAATGGATTGTTCCATTACATCTGAAGTAATTTCTTTACTTCTTGTATCTTTAATCACATCTAATAAATTTTCTGCAATTGCTACTTTAATGGGTTCAGGCACATATGGTAAAGTCTCTACCTTTTGGGATTCTTGGTCACTAGTTATGAGAGATGGAAAATTTGTGACATGTCCATGATCATCATGTTCCACACTGTATACAAGTTTTTCCTTGGTTGCTGTGTTAGCTGCTTTAGGTAACACATTAGATGTTGCAGAATCACCTGTCTCAACTTCTCCTTCTTCACCTTCCAATATCAAGGTAAAGTTGCTCTGGGCCACAAAAAGTTCCCCATCTACTTCAGCAATGTCACATTCAGCAGGGTCTTTATTATCAGGCAAGTCACAAAATTGTTGCTCAATAGTATCAAAATTATATTGAAGTTTAAGAGTTCCTGAGGGATATAATTCATTAAATGAAAGATTTCTAGCCTCCTCTCCTGAATTTTGAACTTCAAGCTTTTCATGTCGAATTACCTAAAATGAATTAAAGAGAAGAGACCAATCAAAGAATATAAAAATCTATTTTAACCTAAAGCATGAAGGTTTTTAATGACCATCTTACTCACAGTGTGTGCATTTTAAAAAATAAACTACATTTGATATTTGGCACATACTATAAGGTTTACCATATATATATATATATATATCCATTTTTTAAAAAATCAGGCCCAAATGAGAATTCAGTCAAAATAACTAAATTCAGAGATGACTGTAATTAAACTAGAAATTCCACATTTCCCTAGCTATGACAGTATTAACAAAAACTTGAAAATTATTATGAGATTACTATGAAAATTAAGGACTTTTTCTACTCTTACCCAATAGAAAACTTGAGAAAAACAACCCCCAAACTATATTGTAATGAAAATCCCCAAATTACCTAACTATCCACACTTTTCTAAACAGCATGATCCCCATAAGGTTGAAGAACAATTCACCTACATAAGCTCCCTTGGGCTAGACTCAATCCTCTTCCCTTTGCTGGGGCTGCATAAACCATGAAATTCCTAAGGCTTTCAAGTTCAGTACCTCTCCTGCAAGGGTTTGGTGGAAGAAGGAATGGTCCTTGCATTTACCTTTTGGTAAGGGAAGGGGAGAAAAAGGAGGAGGTAGAGAGTAACAGAGAGATCTCCTGACCAAGAAGGTAGAACATTACCACCCACCTAGACAATGACATTTTCCCATTCCCCAAACATTGAGATGACAGATTGGAAATAGCCTATAAGTGAGGATTCCCATTTATGCCATGCCCACATTTTTATTGTTTCACAACTAAAGGAATAGGGACTTTAGTCATCTATTTCACAGTACTCATGGAGATTAATATGGATAATTACAACGTTTTAATATACTCCCCATACTCCATACAGATTGCTATACATAATTTTTCCTCTTATCATATAAGTTACCTCTTGATAATAAGAGATTTAATCAAATTATAAAAAAACATAAGACATATTAAATACAAAAAAAATGATTTTTGGAGTTGTACAGAAGTTGAACATCACTCAGGTAAATATCATCCTTACAAAATATGCCTGGGATGGGGGTAGAGGTATTCTGTTTAATTGTATCTACTCATTTTCATATATACAGGCTTTCAATTTTCAAAATATGCCTGGGATAGGGGTGGAGGTATCCTGTTTAATTTTATCTACTCATTTTCATATACTGACAGTAAGACAGTCTTACTGTCTCTGGAGTAGCCACTGTATGTTTTCTTCTGGCTAAAAAGCCCTTTCATTTGAAGGAGGTAAGTAAAAATTAAATCATTAAACTGTGGCTTCTTTAACAAAAATTGGTTTTAAAGGATGTGTTCTTTTATATTCGACAAAATATTAATGTAATTAATTAGCACAAATTTTTAGATTTTAATACAGCAGTCAATTAAATGAATATGTTGTTTGTATCATATCTTAAAACCTAACTAAACCAAAGCTACAAGACTGACAAAGAAGTAAAAAATTAATATTTTTACATGAATTTCTTGAGTATCAGGAGAACTGTCAGAAATTGGAGGCTTCTCTTCTGGTATGTCAACACTCTCCTTTAGTACATCAATTTCTATGTCATGATCTTCTTTTAAGGTATGTTCAGAGATAACAGGACTTTCAGATGTGATGAGCCTAGAGTTTCCATCATCACCAAGGTCAGTGGCCACTGCTGAGGGTGGAGGGGAAAGAAAGAGTTAAGCTTTTTTACATTTTAAACTGAAAAACATGATCTATGTGTAATTCAGAAAGGAAAAAGCTATGCCTCACTTGAAATATTACCTAAAAAAGTCTAAGATCTTAAAAAGGAAACCCGCTTTTCTTCAGAATAACACATGTTTAATTGAAACATTGAAATATATGGTTTCCACAAAGATAAAACAAAGAATATAAATTACATTTAAAACTGGCAATGTTTTTTTTTTTTTTTCAATTGAACTGTAATTCCTACCCTTATTGTGATAGTTTAATATAATGACAAACTCTTTGAGGAAATTCAAGTGTCCTTTATTAATTTGAAAATTATGTGTTACTTAGTGACTACAAGTCAACTAGCTATCTTTGTTAAACCAGAAGAGAATTGCACGAGGGACATGAAATCTGGGTTTTGACAAGGCTATAAAACAGGAGGATATCTTTCTCTTGGCAGAAAGCATACAAATAAATAAAAATGTACCCTACCACTTTCAAAAATTCATTGGAGGAACTCACAAAAAAATTCCTTACATCTTTCTTTTCACCAGGTTTTTATATGTCATTAATAATCACAAGTTATGTTCGGCTTTAGCACTTGTGAATATCACAAAACACAAACTAACCTCGAGAAAAGATATCTCCAACTTAATTAAAAATCCTTTTTAGTGATAAATACAGATCTAAGAAAAAACATTCACAATTTTAACAGATAAAGAACTTAGTTGGGCACAGTGGCACATGCCTGTAATCCCAGCACTTTGGGAGGCTGAGACAGCAGAATCGCGAGTTCAAAGCCAGCCTCAGCAACAGTGAGGCGCTAAGCAACTCAGTGAGATCTTGTCTGTAAACAAAACACAAAATAGAGCCGGGGATGTGGCTCAATGGCCAAGTACCTGAGTTCAATCCCTGGTACCAAAAAAAAAGGCTTATTAGCCTTAATACACAAATGCTGTAAAATAAAATGAAAATGTTTTCCACCTATCAGTTTGGCAAAAAGGAATGCAAAAATAGGTACTTTTCACTCATCAGTATACGAAAATAGCATATTAATGGAGAATAAAATATTAGAAATATGCATATTCTTTGACCTAGTAGGTCCATGTTTATCCAACAGAAATCCTGACATAGACTGTCTAAAGATATATATACACACACAAGTACAGGCCTACAGAAATACAAAAAACCAAAAAGTGATCAGTTCAAATGATCCACATGTTCACCAATAAGCAATTAGTTAAGCATATCATAGAACATGCATATTATAAAATACTACTACAGCCATTAAAAGGACTAGGTCTATCTATATTACTCCCATGGAAAAATGTCTTCCCATGGGGCTGGGGCAAGCAGGTGCTTGGCTAGCATACATGAGGTCCTGGGTTCAATCCCCAGTACACCTCCCACACAACATCTTAAATTAAAAGTTTGTTTTTTGATAATAAATGTACCCATAACAAAATAACAATTTATAGGATCAGCTTTTATTAAAGGCCAAGCACTATTCTAAATACTTTCCACACAACTGGCTTAATCCTAACTGTGAAATGAACACTATTTATATTCCCGTTTAAAACTTTCAGTATTTATCAGACAAAAAATACAGAAAAACAGATTACAGTTAGTAAGTATAGAAATGGATTATGAACCCAGTAAGTCTCATTTAAACCCCTGTGCTCATTAGCCACCTTATTTGAGAACTTTTCTTTCAATATAGGGGGAAAATACACACAGAAAACAAATTCAGAAAAAAGATACTTTAAATTGTTAATAATGGATTCCTAAAGTGAATAACCTGGTTTTTAACTTTATATTCTCTCTGAATTATTTTGTAATGAATAATGTATTACATTCTATTTCTAAAAATATTTTTTTAAAACATTTTCTTAGTTGTCAATGTACTTTATTTATATGTGGTGCTGAGAATTGAACTCAGTGCCTCACACATGCTAGGCAAGTGCTCTACCACTGAGCCACAACCCCAGCCCTCTAAAAATATTTTTTAGTTGTATACCTTTTTATTTATTTTTATGTGGTGTTGAGAATCGAACCCAGTGCCTTACATGTGCTAGGCAAGCCCTCTGGCACTGAGTTACAACCCCAGGCCATATATTACATTCTTAATTAGGTATGCTCAAGCTTGTCCAAGGCCCTGTTCATAATGTGATAGGCAAACAAGTCTTAATAGTTAAGGACAGAGGGCTTTGGAGTCAGACAACTACACCTCACATGGTTGCCATGAGGATTAAATGAGGTAACACGGGTGAAAAGCTTCTGCATCCAACTATAAGGTTACTGAAGAAAGTATCTTTACCTCTTTATAGTACAAAGTGTCTAAGTAGGTGCCCCCTACCCCAAAATAGGGTTAAGTGGGGGAAAAAAATTCAATGAATTACACTTATTAATTTCCCTTTGTTATTTATGTTCCAAATGCCTTACAAGCAACCCATTATTTTGATAGCTGACGTAGCTCCTTAGAATGCCTTTATTCTAGGGAAGCAGATCAAAAAGAATGGAAGAATTGGGAAAAGAAAATCTCAGTAATATAAATAAAATGAAATAATCAAATTAATACATACATTCATTGCTGTCTGCTCTAATTGTAGAGTTGTAGGTTTCAACAAATATTGATCCTTCATCCAAAACAGGTACCTTGGACTTTGGGGTGAGGATTTTCCTTCAGAAATAGAAAAGTATACTTTAGCATGTATAATATCTCTACCTGCTGTCTGCTTTGTCCTATTGCCTGTTATTCTGATGATGAAAATCAAGGTTCAAAGAAATCACCAAACTCATTTTGAATATTATAAAATCTTCAAGTGAATTTAGAAACAATGTTGTACTTGGTTTTCCTACTTTCTATTATTTTACATTTTCAGTGACAATGGGTTGGCATTGAAGTACAAATAAAACTATTTAAATACTTGTCAGTATAAATGACACTTTAACCAACTTTTAATAATCGTGCTATGCTTTTAATAATCATAAGCCTGTCAAGTATTATGGAATATTTCCTATATACACAGTAGGATTGGGTTCAGTATTTTTAAAATTGAAAAAATAGGGTAAAAAGACTCATAATGGGAGGGCAATGCAACTTGTATTAATACACATGATAAAAACAAATTTTAGAATATGCTGACAGTGGGCCTTTGATATTCTGATCTGGCCCTTCCCTAAAATCCCATTAAAGTAGGTTAATTTTTAAAATAGAGAATATTTAAAAAGAAAGCAGGTATTTCAAGTATGTACACATAGATATAACCCTTACCTCAATCACAATGCTTGTAGCAAGGATAACGAAACAATAAATCACCATAAAATATTGGGTTTATATTTAGAAAGGAATTAGAGCTCTGCCAAGATGTTGAATATTCACCTAGCTTCTCACTGAAACTAGTTTCTTCTCATGTGAAAGCTTTGTTTTATGACTGCTACAATTAGCTATCAAATTCATTGTAATAACATTTATTTTCATTAAAATTAAAAAAACATTAAAACAAAAATAATTGGATAATCCTTTCTTCCACATTTCCTATGAAGGCCTGGACAGATTCTAGCCATCAAATGTGGTATCTCTTTGTCTCTTCTCAGAAATGAAGTATGTGACCGTTTGACCTATCAGGTGACCACTGTATTCCTGAATTTTGTGGATGGTTTATAAAATCACTCTCATTGCTTTTTTACTTATAAAGCAACATTTTAAATTATCACATTTTAGATAAGTCAATTTGACTAAATAACCTTGACCACCTCTTTTTTTTTTTTTTTTTTGGTACCAAGGATTGAACTCAGGAGTACTCAACCACTAAGCCACCTCCCCATCCCTACACTTTGTGTTTTATGTAGAGACAGGGTCTTATTGAGTTGCTTAGCGCCTTGCCGTTGCTGAGGCTGGCTTTGAACTCGCGATTCTCCTGCCTGGGCTTCCCAAAGTACTGGGATTACAGGTGTGCACCACTGCATCCGGCTATCCTTCACTACCTCTTAATTGAAGCTGTCATTTTTTGTATCCTCTACAACAGCACTATTTCCACACACTGACATAATCTGTGTCAAGTCTTGAAATAAAGAAAAATAGCTTTTGCCAGGTGAACTAATTACTTCATACAGATCAGTTCGGCTGCATTTTTCAAAAAAGGAAGCAGGGGCTGGGATTGTAGCTCAGCGGTAGAGCGCTTGCCTCATATGGGTGAGACCCTGAGTTCGATCCTCAGCACCACATACAAAGCAATAAAATAAAGACATTGTGTCCATCAACAACTAAAAAAAATTAAAAAAAAAAAAAAAAGAAGCAGCATGCTGATTTATATTCTAACGTAAGCTGCTTATCTTATAATAGACCATAAACTGAATGGGAATTGGCACCATATTACCAGATCCTGTTTTGAAAGCAAGCACTGTCCTATATCACCTAATGCATGGCCCTTTCTGGCAAAATATCAATGAAATTATTTGACAGCATAATATTTCAATTAGTTATCAAAAAATAAATAAATAAAACTCCAGCGATTTTTGTATCAACCAAATGGTAGGGAAAAAATTTTCTCTCAGCCATCTCCCCTATGTTCCACTCTGGTTTTATAGGAGTCCTGTGGCTAATCATCCTGGAACTATTTAAAAAGGAAGCACATGGAATAATACCATAGCTGTGAATAAACTTTTGGTCTTCAACAAAAAGAAAGTCAAAGAATATTAATATGCCTCAATTCACTGGTCTCTATAGTACAGAAATGTCTAGCAGTATTAAGATTTATTTCATGGTAACTAACAGAACTATACAACTAAACAAGTAGGAAAATAGGTGTTATTCAGGATGAAGAGGTCAAAGATCTAAATGAGCACTAATACATAAAGAATATTTTGCTATGGGTTCATAACTAAATTCAACTTCTTTGGGAAAATATTTGAAACTGTCTTCATAAACTTACCCTTCATGGATTGATGTCACACAAAGTGAAGCTTCGACTCCTTCAGTGGAGCTTAGGTGATATAATCCTGAAAGGGACTCTTCTGCAATTTTCAAAGTGTCTACAAATCATACAAGTAAGAATATTATTTATGCTAAATGTTTTATAAAATTGCACAGGTCTTGAACTGTTACTGTTTAAGAAGTTGCAGGCCTCCTTTTGTTCTTTTGTGTTTATTTCCTTGGCAGACTGTCAGCAGTTCCTTTTACTAATTCTCTGAGCCTAACTCAAAGAGCTTCCCTTAACCTTCAATTTTTTCTTTTGGCTAAACAATTTATTGCAAATATTCTACATATATCAGTTCACTTGATCCAAAACATCCAAGACATAGATAAGAAAAAGTAAAGCCTAGTATGTTAACACTGTTTATCCTAGATCACAAAGTATATTTAGTAAGTAGTTTAATTCAAATTTAGTCTATTTTAATCTGGAGTATGTGTTCTATGATCCCAACTTCCACACAAATTATACAGATTTCTACTTGAGACTACCCAATACTATAGGAACCCATGAAAATATTATTATGTACATTCATTTTTTCTTTTTTAAAAAATTTTTTAATTTATTATTTATTTTTTTCATTGTAGATGGACACAATATCTTTATTTTATTTATTTTTATGTGGTGCCGAGGATCAAACCCAGTGCCTCCTGCATGCGAGGCAAGTGCTCTACCACTGAGTCACAACCCCAGCCCCTCTTTTTTTTTTTTTTTTTGGTACCAGGGATTGAACTCAGGGGCACTTGACCACTGAACCACATTCCCAGCCCTATTTTGTGTTTTATGTAGAGACAAGGTCTCACTGAGTTGCTTAGCGCCTCGCCATTGCTGAGGCTGGCTTTGAACTTGCGATTCTCCTGTCTCAGCCTCCCTAAGTGCTGAGATTACAGGCTTGCACCACCACGCCTGGCTAAGTCTCTCTTGTTTGTCTCAACAGTATTAACTGCATTATAAGCGCCTGTCTGTATAGTCCACTAATCCTCTACACAATGTGGGTAGTTGTCATGTTTACTTTACACACATTTGATATTTAACACTAGAATGCACACTTACATACAGGAGGAGCTCATTGGAGCACATACATTAAGGAAAAAATTATTTTTGATACATAAATGAATACACAATTCATGGGCTTTTGGACATTTATTTTGGTTGTTCTGTGATTATTTTGGAAGTAAGAACAGAATACAGAAGAAATTTCCTGGTCTGTGAGCAGAATTTTAGTAAATTGAGGCTGCTAGATAAGTTAAAAGTTGTAGTAACAATCTATTCTGTAAAGTTATTATTATTACATTCATATTTATGGGAAAGTTTTCCAAGTCAGACTGCAGAGCACCTTGCATTTCTATCCTTAAACATTACTGTTCTTTTCCAATTTCATGGCCAAATAAAAAAAGCCCACTAAGTTCCTCTCCCTTCAAAGCTCACACATACTTATGGAAGAAAGCCATACTCATAACTCAATAAGATTTGTGTATTCTGACATCATGAGCATGTAATAATTATTTAATTTTGATCTTGACGCTTTTCTTATGGTGAAAAGAATTCTATTACAAAATTTATTAAGGTTGAGGAGGAGGTGGGAGGAATATGAAAAGGGAGGAATTGTGGAATGAATCTGACCCAACTTTCTTATGTACATTTATGAATATACCACAGTGAATTAACATTAATTATGTATATCCATAATGCATGAATTTTTAGAAATGGTAACAGACTAGAAGAGCAGAGGAAAAGAAAAAGGGAGGAAAAATGGGGAAGTACTAATGGGGAAAAACCTCAATAGTATGTATAAGTGTAGTGCACTAAAGAGGAAATTATTAAGGGATATCAATGGCAATTTTTAATATGTGGAAATGAGTTCTTACCCATTTGTTTCCCCTCATCTGGAGAAATTACTTCTGACTCAAACACATCTTTATCTTCATCCTTCTTGATTTGCTCAGTTAAATTAGTATTTAGTTCAGTGGAAGAATCTCCTGACTGGGAGGACAAGAAAATATCTTCAAACTCTCCAGGTGATGGTGCATCTTGATACTCTAAGGTGGTCTGGTCTGATCTGGTTGAAGCATTGCTTTCTTTGCTCACATCCAGTTTCTCCAAACTTCGTGAGGATGCATCCTGTGACCCTGTATCCATTTCTTGAGGGTCCTTTTCTGAGCTATTCAAGAGAAAAGATGTGGTTTCATCTTTGCTCTTCAGCCATTCAGTTTCTGCTGGAACGCCACATTTATGGAAAGATGTAGTGATAAATGCTTCTGTGTTACTGTTATCTGCAGCCTGTTAAGATTATGAAAGGAAAATTAGCTAGTATATATCAGTCTAGTCCTAAGCCTTCCATCTTGATCATACTCACCCTATTCCTAAATTATCCTTAGTCAAAATTCACTTGTTTCAAATTCATTCTCTACACAGTTTGAATGGTTGCTAATGTTTCCCTAATTGGCAATAAATCACTCATTTCAGAAGACTAAAATGATCAGGCTAGATGATCAGTAATTATCAAATGGGTTCCTGTTAATCTACAGTGAAGCTCTGAAGACACACTCTGCCCAAATAGAAAACCAAATACGAACTTAAGCAGTACTACACAGGATTGAGGAGGAAAAAACAAAACAAACCCAACTTAACAAAAAGCCTAAGGACTAAGATTTAGGAGGTTTGGAATCTAATGCCATTTCTGCCACCAATCTCTGGCTGACTATAGGCAATTCACGTGGTACTTCCAAGCCTAATTTTCTTTATCCCTAAGGTAATGGAGGTGGCTTAGCCAATGCCCTCATGTTTCATTCAGAACTGTTTTCTAAATACAAGATAATCTATAAAACTGAATACAAAAATCCACAGTGAAGATGGGCGTGGCGGCGCAAGCCTGTAATCCCAGCACTTAGGGAGGCTGAGACAGGAGAATCGCGAGTTCAAAGCCAGCCTCAGCAACAGCAAGGCGCTAAGCAACTCAGTGAGATCCTGTCTCTACATAAAACACAAAATAGGGCTGGGGACGTGGCTCAGTGGTCAAGTGCCCGAGTTCCATCCCCAGTACAAAAAAAAAACCATAGTGAAGTTATTAAAATTGATTTATCACACTTTTTACTTATAGGAGCTAATATATTCTTTCTTTTTTTTTTCTGTTATAATTAAACTTACTGCAGTAGTCCATTTTGTGTTCATGTCTTCTTCCATAAATGAAATTCTAGTTTCTTTAAGTCGCAAAGGAGGACTAAGAGACCTTCCAGGTGATGTAGAGGGAGATGCTAAAGGTGTTCGAAGACCAGACCTTAAGATGGATTGAGGAGTAAACTCGGCAAATCCAGAAGAAGCAACGGACATTGCCAAACTTTTAGCTTTCTAAAACAAAGAGCAAATGGAATTACACCATTAGTGTTTATAAAAAGCATTTATATAAACATTTACTAGGGTATTTGAGTCACAATTTTGGTTATAGTCTTATTTTCAATAAACACATGAGTAGAAATTTTTATTTCAGATTGATTGGAGGAAAATAAAAAAACTCCACTTTCTATATGTAAGGCTATAAAACTTAAAACTGTATCCATAAAAAATATAATGCCAATTAGTAAGATCAATTTAAGAAACAAAGTCTTAGGTGAAAGAGACAACTGTGTGTACTGAACACAAAACTAATATAAATTAACTTTAGTATATCTTAGAAAAAAATTCATACAACTATTATTGAATTATTTATTACAAACTTTTGAAGATTTAATAATAATATAAATAATTCAAAATTAGCACTAATTTAGTAGAAATAATTCCTTCACTTAATTTGTCCACTAAAGACTTAGTAAGCAGATTACTGAATCCCATGAATGAATTCTGTTAGACACATTATAAGATTATCATGACTCTCTGGGAAGACGCACAAAATTATTCCCTAACTTAATTTCACTTGAATTTTTTGAATCTAGCTAGCTGTATAATACAAAACAGGTTTTATTTTTGGGCAGTTGAAAAGAGTAGAAATACTGGGTTGTGTTGGAACCTATAAACCCATCAATCTTCTTTTAATAACTATATTAGAAATAGCACTTTGTGAGTTATCTTTTATTCAATTTGAAAAATAAGAATTTTCTAGCTTTACCATAAATACTGATCTCTTGAAAGAGAACCCAGGAACAACAACAAAAAGGAAGAAGAAAGCTTCTAGGATTCAATACAGAACACTGAACAAGGAGCTAGGAGATAACATATTCGAAAATGAAAAGATAAAAGACTATTGTTACCAGTCATCACAAGTTTAGTTTTATTGTTTTCTCAATAATAATTTATCAGAAAGGGTGGAAAAAAAGGTCATTTAGAGACAGGGTAGGAAGGAATAATATAGTTCATGGTCAGAAAAATAAATGTAAAAACTAACAACTATTTGACAGAAGAAAAAATTAACAGCATAGTATTAGCAAGATATAAAAATCAAAAACTTTTGAAAACATTTTGAAAAGGGCAAACGTCAATTTACAATAATCATACACAGCCTTGTATTATACTCAAGACAATGTGATCATTAATATCAAACACAGTTTAAGAAGACGCAAAAATACAAGTATTTTGGAAAGACAGCCATAAAAATTAAAGTGAAAAACAACTTAAGCTGTTGGCTGCTCTGAGGTTATCAGTTACAAATAGCTTATTTTCTCTGTGCTATTTGAAAACTAAGAACGCCCCAGCTTTACTATGAACTCTAGGTACATAATACTAACCTTAACTACAAGAGGAGTTTCAAGTAAATGTAATTCTGCAGCCTTGGAGGCATTCTGATGTGATCCTTTTGATTGTGAACCAAATGGCAAAGAACTGGACAGCAGGCATAAAGGAGATCTTGTGGTGCTCTGCTGAATAAATCCCAAAGGTTGAGAAGGCCGGGGGACAGGATGAATAACCAAATCCAGTAATCTGTAATCAGAATATACATATGAATAGAAAACTCCTAGTAAATTATTTGTGGAATTATTCTGAAGAAACAAGAGAATTTAGCATCCAATCTTATTGTTCAGATTTATATATTCACTAATATCATAACCACATGTAAACATACTTAAGCCAAGTGTATAATCTAAACTACCACCAATAATTTAAAGTCTGAGAACTATTTCAGTAGCAAAAAAAGAAAAAGAAAAAAGAATTGGGAATTACAGATACAATTTTAAAACAAAGAATTCTAGTTGTTCCCTGACCTCAATATTTTTCAGTAATGGGGATTTAACCCAGGGGTGCTTTACCATTGAGCTACATCCCCTGCTTTTTTTGTTTTTTATTTTGAGACAGTCTTATTAAGTTACCTAGACTGTCCTCAAAATTGTACTCTTCCTGTCTTAGCCTTCCCATTTGCTATGCTTGGATATGTATCACCATGCCTGTAATTCTCTTTCCCTTTTACCACTTATTTACTGAGCTTCCACTATCAGCGAGGCATTTATTTGACATGAAGATTAACTGTAATGATTGACAATACTAAAGAAACAGGATAAGGCATCCCTAGCAATCCATGTACTAAAATTCATTTTCATCAACACTTTAAAAAAAAAAATCCCATCACCTACATATGATACACATAATGAACATTGTTTTGTTTTATCTTTATGGATCTGACAGCATTAAAGTCTAGACTAACACCATCCCCCCAAAATAGTTAATTTTTAAAAAAAAGTTTGTTGACAAAATAATCTCAAAAGTTTTCCATAATGTCTCAGAGCTAGTTTACATCCAAGGATAAAACTAATTTCATTCATGATTTGTATTAAAGCACACATAATCCAAATAAGCTTTTAAATTCTATGGTAATATTTTCAGGGGAAATACTTCAGAATTTCTGGCGACCATTTGCATTTCCTAATAGTCTATTTTATGTTTGTTATTTTCTATAATAAAAACAGAATTCTTTTTATTTCTCCTAAATGCCAGTGTGGATCAGTTGAGAATAACCAAAGCTTGTTCTATTGCCCAGAAATTTAAAAAAAAAAATTGCAGTTGCTATGTCTTCTCCTGCATTCTACCTGTTAGGTTCTAAAGAGATTTTCACTATCAGGTGGCAAATCAACACAGATCATGGTTGCTTTAAGAATCAACCTATTATCCAGTGCAGAAATAAAAGCATTTTCTTTCTTTCTTTTTGGTACCGGGGATTGAAGTCAGGGGTACCACTGAGCCACATCCCCAGCCCTATTTTGTGTTTTACGTAGAGACAAGGTCTCACTGAGTTGCTTAGCGCCTCACGGTTGCTGAGGCTAGCTTTGAACTCGCAATTCTCCTGTCTGGGCCTCCCAAAGTGCTGGGATTACAGGCTTAAGGAGAATATTAAAGGGGGGAAAAAAGCTTAACATTTTGCCTTATTCCAAGTTATATAAACATTACTTCTTTTCACTAAGATGCCTGAAATCAGAAGTTTTAAGTATACTAACAGTTGATTTAAAATTACCATACTACTATCCAAATTTTTGCGAAACCATACGTTTCAAAATCAAATTCAAAATCTCCACTACCAAACATTGCTCCTTCACAACTAATAAAAACAATAATTACAGTTGTAATTATTGCCTAACATTGTATCTTTAAGGATGATTTAATAAACTCACCTAGAAATCCTCTGTGATGCTTTTGAAATCGGTGTTCCAACAAATGCCTCAGGCAATTGTAGATGCGGGAAAGAATATACTATAGAAGATGCTTCTTCTATTTTAGGACTACAAAGAAAATAAACATAAAAACTTAACTTCTGATTATGTTTCACATACTGCATTGACTAAAATTAGTTGTCAATGGAACTTTATTTTACTTGTTTCTATGTGGTGCTAAGAATCAAATCCAGTGCTTTACACATGCTAGGCAAGCGTGCTACCACTGAGCCACAACCCCAACCCCCAAACATACCACTTTTAACTGAAAGACAAAAACACTCTTCTTGTAAGAGAAGTAGCCACCATAAAAAACTTTTCCTCTTTTATATATGCTAATAATAAATGCTACAGTAATGAGTAATGATTGTGAGATAAATACTTCTGGTGTCCAGGAAAAACTCCAAGTAGCATAACCTTAAAAGGTATTTTTAAAAAACCATACCTATTATAAAGTGAGATGCTATTTCTAGGATCATTGCTTGTCCACACTTCTCCAATTCTAGATAACACATTGTTGATGAAAGTGGATCTTGATAACACTGTTCCTGTCATGGCTTTCTTTGGAAATGCCGACAATGGTTTGGGTCTAGAAACTATAAAATGAATGTAGAATTTAATTGAATCTCTAACAAACAAGATTTTAATAATGTAAATAATATCAAAGAATAGACAAAACAGAAGTCATGACAAAGTTTATATTTGGCTTAAACTACAGCTATGCAGAAATTTAACAATTTGGGTTTTTAAGAATATGGTAAAAAATTATTTAAAAGTTGAGCAGGTGTCTTCAACTGAAATAAAAGATTTTCATTCTGTGCTACACTAGGAAATAAATTATAAAAACTTCTCAGAAAACTCCACATTTTATGGAACAGAATAGTCAGAAAAAAACATGACTGGTGAAAGTATTAGTAAAAGTGAGCAATATTTAAGGTAATGAGAGTTTCAGAGAATCAATCATTCAATATTTTTAATAGCCTGAGAGTTTATGACATTCTTCAATAAAATCTTACATTCTCGAAAAACTGATGATGTTGACAGATGGTAAGGTTTAGCTCTTTCCATGGCTAATTTTCTCTGGACTCTAGGAAGGATTTTCCCATATTGCTCTAATATAGAATTTCGAGCCACTGATCTCTCTCGCAAACGAGGATCCCGATCATTCTATTGAATATATCAAAATTGGTAAAAATTTAGTCCTGAAAATAATAGATGCTATCATTATGTATTTACCAGTTAAAATATGATTATACAAGAATTTCTTCCTCCTACCTACATTTTTCCAAACTGAAGATTTTGCACACACTTAACTACTTACACATCAATAAATTCAAAATCTCTACTACCAAACATTGCTCCTTCACAATAAAAACAATGATTATCATTTATTAAGCATTTACATTTGTCAGTCAACTTGTTACTTCATAAATCTCTGCGCCCTCTCACAACAACTTCACAAGAAGATATTATTGGTTTACATATGAGGAAACAAAAGCTCAAAGCATGGCCTAAGCATACAGCAAATTAAGAATCAGTTTAAACTTTTGAAATCCAATGTTCTTTGTATTATGTAACTTCTGCTGCTATCTCCACCTCTTCCTCTCCTTTTCCCTGAGTGAAGTGGTTAGCGTGGCAAGACTGTGGGCAGATGTCAGAACACAAATGGCACACATAAATATAAAAGAATTAGGGAGGAGAAGGTAGTAGGAGTGAGAGAATAAAAAAAAGAATGAGGTAATAGTACCCAGCTTGCAATAACAATAGAGATGAGAAGAACTTTCTCCAAGTTCATGACAATAAAAGGCACAGCAGTTACCAAAATTGCAAGCTCTTATGAATCAAACCAACCAAAGAAGTCTTCAGTTCCTTATTCCCTTGCCCTACACAATGAAATAACTTTAATCATACCATAAGATTAATCTTCAGAGTCTGGTTCAGCTTCAAGGCAGGAATATAATTGGCACGCTGCAAATGGTGAACTAAAAGGAATTCATGATTCTGAACACTGGCACTGGACTGCAAAAATCTCACCAAACATTCCTAGAAGAACAGAATGGATTTGTAAACTATCAATTTACCCTGAATTTGTGATAAAGTTACACTGTTAAATGATTACCTGTTCAGTGTCTGTAAATGGTAACTTCAATAAATCTTCCATTAAACCCATTTCCTGACAGACTTCATAGGCATGCTTCAGTAATTCCTCTACGTTCACTTTATTAGAATGTTGTCGCAATAAACTCCAAGCCTCAACCAGGCACCTAAAATCAAAGTTTAGTTTTAGAAAAGCTATTTAGATGTTCAAAACACATCTACCTATAGAATCTCAATGATAATTTTGTACTGCAATTTACAAAGACTTTAAAAACATATTGGATGTTAACTGTTGTATAATGAATTTTGCTAGTAATATCAACAGAATAACAGGGCAACTTTAAAGATTTAATATTATGCTCCTCTGTATTAAGTGTAAAATAATAGAAAAACAAAACAGAAGTTCACAATAAAACAAAAAAGGAGGTCTGGATAAAGATTGATTTTGTGACAACAAAATATTAGGCTTGTAAAGGAATGTTATTTGACAGAAGAATGGAAAAGAAAATAAATGAAGGTCTACAGGGGGAAACAAGCATATTTTATTCATGGGAGATGAAGGGTACATTATAAGGAGCTGATTTGGGCTGATCCAGAACAAGATCTACTTAACTGGAGTCAAATTTAACACTCGCAGACCACAAGCAGAGGCAATGAAATGTACTTCTTTGATGAATGAGATAATTTAAATAAAGTGGCATTTCTTACATAGCTCTCTCTCTGAACCAAGACAGGGATTCTGTGACCTTTAGAAAAATGTTCAACTGAGACTGCACTAATAGCCTAGCCTTGGAAGTTCACTTGTGCATATCTATTAAAATTTAAATTATATATAGGCTATGAAATAATAATCCCTCTGCAAAGAATATCATCTATATAATAAATGCCAGCAAAAATGCATAAAGATACACATTATTTAGCCCTATATGCCACAGATGTATACTTAATGGAAAATGATTAAGTTTAAAAAGAAGGACAAGTGAAAATATTTTTAGTAGTAATTACAACATTAAAAAAATTAATCATGAGATTTGGGGTGAGTATCAGTGGTAGAGCTCTTGCCTAGGATGTGATCCTAGGTTCAATCCCGGTGCCACAAAGAAGAACCCAGACGCGTTTTACCACTGAGCTATATTCCCAGCCCTTTAAAAAACTTTGTTTTCAGATAGGGTCTGGTTAAGTTTCCTAAGGTGAACTCAAACTTGCAATCCTCTTGCCTCAGCCTCTGGATTGGCTAGGATTACAGGCATGCACAACTATACCTGGCTGAAAAAAAAATTGCTTTTGACCATATTTTAGAAAGTGGTACAAGTAAGGTCAAATTAAAATCTAGGGGCTGGGATTGTAGCTCAGCGGTAGAGTGCTTGCCTCGCATGCGTGAGGCCCTGGGTTCGATCCTCAGCACCACATACAAAGCAATAAAATAAAGACATTATGTCCATCTACAACTAAAAAAATATTTAAAAAAAAAAAAAAAAAAAAAAAATTAAAATCTATTTGAGTCCAAAGACTACACTTTCACTACTGTAAGTTAAAGTAGCTCAAAAATTCAGTAAGAGGTGGTATTTTCAGACTTGAAATATTAAAACATTTAAGTAGTACTATATAATCACAGCATTTGCAAATGTAACTGTAAATCTCAATTTGGCACTCTTTTTTCTCAAGGTACTTCTTATCTTATTCTAGATAATAGGCATTGTAAAGTTTTTCTTAACACTAAAAAATCAAGAGCCATAAGATATTAGGGAATGCAACCAAAGTAAAAATACTATATTGTTATTATCTATTCCATCGATTTCATATTATTAACATACATGATCACAAGTTTATACTTGCAAAAGATGTGCTTACCTATTAAAAAGCAAGACAGTGAGGTGAAGGATAATATCACTACCACTGGACACTGTTGGCTTCATTGTCTGAATATATCTGAGGGCTTGTCTATACTCTCCCTGACTCATGAAGGCTTGAATAATCCTTGAATGTTGCCATGACAGAGGTTTTGCAGTAGCTGGGTGAAACAGAAGGTCTAACCCACTCTGCAAAATGACATGAAATGTGCAAACTATAAATACAATCCTCTGCATTTAGACAAAGAAGTTAACCTTAGAAAGATAAGTAATATTAAAAGCTATGGGAGGGGGGGAAATCAAGATAAAATCAGTTCAACTATAAGCTAAAAGGAACTACTTTAATTTAACATATTTTAAAGAATAAGTTTTAACAAAAGACTCATATCTTCCAGACCTCAGTAAGCTATAATACAAAATCTTTCCACTATCAGTTTCATGCATCAATGCTAAATCTTGCCTTCTATGTTCACTCAATCCCCAAAACATCTCTAACATATCACAGTATTTGTATTATTAATAATTCTTATTTGTTTCCTTCTTTAGACATTAAGTAACTTAAGTTTCTAAGAAGTTTTATCTTTATATTCTTGTTGCATAAGGTAGTGCTTGATGAAAACATCGATTAAATTGAATTCTCCTTAAATTACCTCTAGGAATAGACTATGATCTTTAATATCAAATTTAATCTAATCAAGTATGCTTTCTGAAATTCTAGTAATTTAGGAAAGCTGATACCAAGTGACTTACCTCATAGTCATTATGATCAATCAGCCAAAATCCTTGAATAAGTTTAATCTGACCCCAAGAAATGGCAAAGGCAGTTGGAAAAGACTCAATGGGAGTATCCGTTTTGTTTGGAAAGGAATACATAATATCAAGTAGCAAATAAATGGTCTTTTAAAAAGATGATTAAGGACAATGAACAAAAAGAAAAACTACTACATGTGTATTCAGAATAGGTAGCAACAGAACATAGCATTTAAAAAGTCGCTCTTACTGGGCTGGAATTGTGGCTCAGCGGTAGAGCGCTTGCCTCGCATGCGTGAGGCCCTGGGTTCGATCCTCAGCACCACATACAGAGCAATAAAATAAAGACAAAAAAATTAAATTAAAAAAAAAATTTGCTCTTACTTATTTTTTCCTTCCTACTACCTAATTTGAAAATAATTTAACTTAGCTTCTGATAAAACTACATAACTTTGAGTTTATATAACTTTGAGTTATAAATATTCATGAGTACTGTTTCATCCCACTGATTCTGATATTTTAAGCTTTTACTATCACTCAGTTCAAAGCACTTTTTATTTACTTTTCTTGTGCTTTCTTCCTTGACCTATGAGATATTTATAAGTATCACTAAATTTTAAAGTAGCTGACGTGGGAGTGGGGTTCTATATGTCTTAAGATGACTGATTTCTAATGTAATAAATCATGCAGTTCTGCATGATTTCAAATTTTAAAAAGTAATGGAAATGTTTTATATTGATTGTACTGGTTAATACGTGTCAAAACATGTCAAAAGTGATCAAATTGCAGACTTCAAATATATGCATTTTATTGTACTTCAATTTTACCTCAATAAAGCTATGGAAAAAAATCAATGATACTGCAAACTGAACCTAGGACCTCTGTCATGCTAGACCCACCCTTCTACCACTGAGCAATAAGTTGCCAAGGCTGGACTCAAAACTTGCGATCCTCCTGTCTCAGCTTCCTAAGTAGCAGGGATTACAGATGTTCACTATCATGCTAGTTATACCAAATGTGTATACAGCCAGTATCCCACACTTCATTTACTCTCTGTATTTTATTACCACAACAAAAAAGATGAACTAAAGCATACTTTTCTCCACACAGAAACAAACTTAAACTTGCTTATTTAGAAAATTTAAAAAGCAGAGTTGTAAGATGAAGACAATGTTATAGAACATTATTATGCAAAATAAAAGAAGTAGTTTACTTTAAAAAAAACAAAAAACAACTGTAAGCCCAGTCATTTATTGGGCAAAAGTCAGTAGTTCAAGAAAACACTGAATTTTATCAGTTATAATGAACCTACATATTTTTAGAATAAGAAATAAGAATAAGAAAGTTACATTAGCACAAAAATATTATCATAAAAACGACAGTTTGAACAATGCCTACATTAAGCTAACTTGCAATAATGTTCATTTTTGGCACATAAGTTAACCCCATTAAAAATGACTACTTGCTGGCAATATTCTA
Source organism: Geosciurus inauris (assembly GCA_004024805.1). Taxonomy (NCBI): domain Eukaryota; kingdom Metazoa; phylum Chordata; class Mammalia; order Rodentia; family Sciuridae; genus Geosciurus; species Geosciurus inauris. Next base: position 104,763 of record PVHX01002784.1, on the reverse strand, counting down.
GAGCAGTTAGTTGGCTGTTTTCTTTACATATCCCTAGAACCCAGGGAGTTGTGCTTAGTAGGCAAGTACTCTACCCTCAGCTAAACCCCCACTCCCAACTGGCCCTAGGAGCAGTAGTTTTTGAGCGTTTTAGGCACTCTTGAAACACACATTCCTAGACAGTTTTGTTTTGGGTGTTTTTTTTGGCTGGTTGCTTTTGTTGGTAGTGAGGACTGAACCCCAGCAGAGCACTGCCACCAAGCTACACCTCAGTCCTTTTAATTTTTTTGCTAAATTGCCAGGCTGGCCTCACTTCAACTTGCCATCCCTCCAGCCTTCACCTCATAAATCACTGAGATTATAGCCGTGTACATATATTTGAGAATCTGATAAAAACCAAGAACCATATCCCTAGAAAAACAAATACTACTGCATACAATTTTAGGTTAACAGTGGGTCATCTGAATCCAACCAAGAGACTCTGGATAAAGAACTCTTATTTTAAACAAACAAAATCCAAGCATGAAAGTGAGATTGCATTATATTATTACTATAATCTACTATAAAATTACTACTATGAAATTTTATGATTTTTGGTAACAGAGGAATATTTGATAAAAATTTAAAGGATACAACAGAGTGCTTATTTGCTTCAGTAATATTGTCCAATAAATATATGTCTAGTAGTGCCTATAAAAGAAATGGAAAAAAAAACTTCAGTGCATCTTATATTCATTTTATTCGTCCTCCTTCTCTTCCCTAGTCTGTGCCAGGTATGAAAAACATAGCTAAACATGTCTCCTCTCTCCCCAACTTTCAAATTTCAAAGATTCAGTAAGTGAGAGCATATTACTGTAAACCTACATGTAGACTAGCAGGAGGATATTTTCCTGTGCCTCCTTCGTCTCGTTTCCACAACTTCTCAACTTGATCTCCTAACTGAGAAACCAATCCATCAATCATCAAGCAATCGTGGTTCCATCTCCCTCTGTAATATGAGAAATATATTTAATATTAATGTTAATTACTGTATCAAAAAACAAGCACCAGCTCTTAACAGTAGTAACTATTAAAGAAATAAGAGAGGTAAAAATTGGACTTCATTTGGTATCATAAAAACTACAGAAATAAAGGAGCACTGGTCAGATAAAATCTTAAGTTGCTCCAAATACAGCAAGCTAGTCAGTCAAGGCAAAGTCAAGTCCTAGGAAAGAATGTGTTCTAAATAGTAAAATGTCGAAAACTATTCTATTTTTCACCATATTGAGCAAATTACCACAGAATATAGTAGCCTAATGTAGTAAAACTACTGCAATTCAAAGTAAAATTGTTGTACATTCCATTTCATCACCAGGGCTACTCTTTCATCTTTGGTTATAACTTCACCCCCCCCCCCAAAATTATTATTGAGCACTTAAAATATGATATGGAGACACTGTCCCCATTTCCTAATCTAATTATTAACACAGCAGCATCAATTTCCACTTCATTGAAATTTTCCTGAGTCAGGCTCTATACCAGGTGCCCTGCACACACTTTACGTTGATAGTGTATCTAACATGACAAATAGAATCATGAAGTGTAGCAAACCTGTCCAAGAACATATTTAGGAAAAGATCTTTAAATTAACAGAATTTTTTTTTTTTTTTTTTTTTTTTTTGGTACTGGGGATTGAACTCAGGGGTACTTGACCGCTGAGCCACATCCCCAGCCCTATTTT
>PVHX01002784.1:36114-102964 GCA_004024805.1 Geosciurus inauris | reverse complement strand
GCTAAATTAACAGAATTTTTAAATATGCCTAATCATTCTCCCAAGATCAGGTTCACTATCGTAAATTAGTTATTTTAAAGCACTGGTTTGCAAATTTTACCATGCATCAGAATTATAGTTTGCTCGACCTCTTACGTACTGACTCCCTGGTGATTCTGAGCTAAGAAAGGTGGAATCAATGTTTGTCAACCACTGCTATAAATGTTGTCTGTTGCTCTAAAATTGTCATTCCAATTTGAGGAAGAAAGCTATTTAGTTCCAGAGATAGGGCCACTGCTCTAAACATTACTTTGTTCTACTACTACATTCATTATTTAAAGAGAAACAACTATTCAAGTTTTTTTTCATTTTTTTAAACATGCTTATAGAATCTCCTCATGGTTATAGTTTTGTTTATTAAATAATGGTAGTACACTCAAGAGTACAAGGTATAACCATTAAGTCAAGACAAATGATACAAGTAGATTAGGAATACCACTAACATATTCTAATATTTACTAAGAATTCCACACATTTAATCATTGTATAGCACGATGTACTTTGTTCCGAGAAAGTTTGACTTTTTACAGAAGTAATTTCTAAAGTGTGTTTTGAAGATCTGGATGTACTATACCTTGACAAACGCTCACACTTCTGTCGACGACTGGTGTAGTAGTTCTGAATTACAGGGTAGTTGTAGCACAACCTTGACAACTGCACAGCATCATCTGGATTTTTTAAAGTTGGGAAAAAACAATCTAGTAATTTTCCCAGAATATGTCAAAAATACTTAAAGTTACATACATTGGTATTGTACTGTAATTTCATTACATTGCTTAAAACTGCAGGTTCCCTAAATTTAAGTAATACAAGAATACTACACATTCTTTTATTTATAGATACAGAAGTGAGAAAACAGTGTCTCATGCAAGTTTATAACAACAAGGATGTTGGCTGGTTTAAAATCCTGCAAACTGTTCTAAATAATTTTAATTCCTAAGTGCAAACAAAAATTTAAAAATCTAAAAGAATTAAGAAAACAATATAAATAGCAATTGTGTGCAGTAGTAGAAGCACTTCTAAATAAAATCTAATGTGCTTACTGGAAATGCAAGCAGTTGAGGGTTTTAAAAGTACATTGTAGGTTGGACATGATGGTCCACGCCTATAATCCCAGTGGCTTGGGAGGCTGAGAGGAGGATTGAGAGTTCAAAGCCAGCCTTAGCAGCAGCAAGGTGCTAAGCAACTCAGTGAGACCCTGTCTCTAAATAAAATACAAAATAGGGTTGGGGATGTGCCTCAGTGGTTGAGTGCCCAAGTTCTATTCCTGGCACCCCCAAAAAAGTGCATTCTAAACAATGTATATAAAAAAGTTAATATTGAGAATTTTCTAATTCTTGGTACTGGCATGAATTATTACACAAAAGGGAGTATTTAAGTGTTGTCAAAAAATATTAGGTAGCAATCAATGAAAAAAAACACTTAAAGAAAGAGATCAGCAAATTAGGCTACAAAAACCATAGTTCCATGGATCTACATTACAGCTAGTGTTAGTGTTATTTGCTAATGGGGACTGGGGGAGAAGGTGTTCCTCAACCACTGAGCCACATCTCTAGCCCTATCTTATATTTAGAGAAAGGGTCTCGCTAATATGCTTAGGGCCTCCAAAAGTTGCTGGAACTGGCTTTGAACTCACAATCTTCATGCCTCAGCCTCCCTAGCCGCTGGGATTACAGGCATGCACCACTGCCACAGGGCTGCTAGTGGTATTACTGAACCTATTTTCAGAAACCCAGTTTTGTCAAATTTACTGTCTTTTAAAAAACATTGTTCAATCCAATGAACACATACAGAAGCTGTGTATCAGGTTTCAGGCTAAGGCACTGAAGATACAAAGAAAGAATGTAAGAAAAGAAGAAAACATAGTGATGTGGAAGAAAGTAAGCCTGAAACATATAGAACAACAAAACTGGACAAAATATTTAAATTAATATTAGTAGATTAAGTAAATATTTTACCTAAGCCTTCTGGTAAAAGCCCAGAATGCGAAAACCAAAGAACCATTTGGACATATTGACAGATGAGCTGGGCAACCATATGCTTATTTCTTAAGTCCACCATTCCTGTAAAGAAAAGTTAATATCAATTGTTTGACTTTCAATTTATCAACCACAAATGAAAAATGAAGGTATTTACTGGTTTTAAAAACCTAATTACTTAGTGATTTTTAACAATATGTAAACATTTTTAACAACCTTAGCTTATAACTAATTGACTTTGGTCAAAATGGTTATCAAGTAAATCTCCAAAATGCTAAAATAATAAAATCACCAACTAATGTAGAGATTTCCTGCAAACTATTTATCATCAATAGAGGTTGGTCAAATTAGGCCTTAAAATGAAACTGGCCTTTTTTGTTTTAAAATGACAAAAACTGGAGGGGTGCAGGGGGTTTTACTGTCACCTCTTTGAATAAAAATCTACGTATAATTGCAAAATTGGAAATTCTCCTGCAGTATACTACCTTAACCATCACAAACTAACTCCAGAATGTCCCAAGCTTGTTTTAGTACTAGCTAATGGTACATCTAATAACATTTTGAAGTTTTACATAAAAACCATTCCATCATTTGAGAACTAATGTCCTTTAAACAATGATCTACATAGGAAATAACTTTATTCCATCTTTAACAATGCACTCATTTGTATAAAATCAAAGAGCATACCTCTCTCAGTGATAGCCTGAGCCTCTGTTGCAAAACAGCTTAAGACACTATTAAGGTTGCTAAGATGCAAATGGCACTGCTGGATAGACTGTATAGTTTGTGGATCAATGAAACGACATGAACCGTCAAATAATGGTACACCTTTCAAGGGTAAAACACAAGATTAGTTTCTACATATTAAGTGTGAATGAATTAGAATCACAAATGCAAATTTCCTCCATTTCTATCATTCAAAAGAATCATTATATATAAGTTTACAAAGACAAGCTAGAAATGGCAAATATCTTCAAGGAAGCTAGAATATGCTTTCAGTGTAAGACCAGAAAAAGCTGGGTGCAGTGGCGCATGCCTGTAATTCCAGCAACTCCAGAGGCTGAGACAGGAAGATTGTAAATTTGATCCTACCCTCAGCAACTTGTCCTAATATAAAACATAAAAGGGGCTTTGGACCTAGCTCAGTGGGAGAGCACCTAGTACTGAGAGAAAACAAAACAAAAATCAGCCAGTGAGAATCTGAACTCAAATAGTATTGATGTAGAGTTTATAACATATCACGAGATGAGGATTCACAAAATATGGCCTAATTAATTTTTAATGTAACTGGTTTGGATAATAATTTCTTAATTCGAAAATCCTTCAAATCAAAGTCTGATTTTCCTTGCTTCCAATACATTTAAAACACTTATTATGCTCTGTAATTTAATTGTTAGACTCCACTAACCAGCAAAGTTCAAGTTTTCAGTAACAGCTGAATTACCAAGCCAACCCTAAAATACTACATTATACTCAAACTTAACAGCTGTATAATTTATAAATTGAGCTATTTTCCCTTTTCTTCAAACAAAATAAGCTCTGACAAACATTTTCCTCTTAAAAATAAATTCACTTTTATACTGATCTGAATCATTAGACACTCTTCCACACTTCCATTATGTTAACTAAAATATTTAAAATTGAGTAAGTTATATTCCATGTACATATCATGTATCAAAATATACTCTACCGTCATGTATATCTAAATAACAAAAAAATATTAAAAATTTTGTTCATATTCATAGTTTCATGAACACAGCCTAAGAATACTATACGATCCATACGTATTCAATATATATCAAATACATATACATATATATTTACTTGGTATTTATTTATTTATGGGGTGGTGGTACTAATGGATTAGACCAAGGACCTTGTACATAGTAGGCAAGTGCTCTACCAACAAAATACACCCCTAGCCCTTTTGAATTTTAAGACAGGGTCACTAACTTGCCTAGGCTGGACTCAAACTTGCTATCTTCTTGAAGCCTCAATCTCCCAGGAGGTAGCTAGGGTTGCAGGCATGTGACTCTAGGCCCAGTTAATATCAATTTGTGTTGGTTTAAAAATCATCTACTAAGAATAACTTAAGTTATGCTAGGCTATTTAGAGCCAAATGTCTTCCCAAGTCCATTTGGTCATTCATCATGAAATGTAATACATGATCAAAACGTGACATATATTCTAAAGTAAGCTTAAATTTTTCTTTCATTGACAATACAATCATGTATCTCTTTATAAACTAGTACTTCTTTTGATTTTTAACTTTTTAAATTCACTTTTTTTCCCCCTGTGCTGGGAATTGAACACAAACACTCTACCACTGAGCCACACTTCCAGGCTAAATTACTAGTACTTTAAACATGATTTGTGCACTACCTCAACATGATGGGCTTGGAATATTCACTGGCTACCTCAAAACTTAGGCAAAGTATATAACAGACTTAAAAAAATGAGATTGTCGGCCGGGCGTGGTGGCGCTCACCTGTAATCCCAGCACTTTGGCAGGCAGAGACAGGAGAATCACGAGTTCAAAGCCAGCCTCAGCAATGGTGAGGCACTAAGCAGCTCAGTGAGACCCTGTCTCTAAATAAAAAAACACAAAATAGGGCTGGGGATGTGGCTCAGTGGTCATGTACCCCTTAGTTCAATCCCTGGTACCAAAAAAAAAAAAGACTTACTCCATCAATATAGTTTGTAAATAAAACTTCTAAGACCAAAGTAAGTAATATATAGTTCTAAAAAAACTTGCAGTTGTGGCACATTAGCATGTTGCCACAATCTACCATAAACATTATTTTTTTCAACAAGGCACAGTGATGCGCACCTCGGGTTGAAGTGGAAGGATCACTTGAGCCCAAATGTTCAAGTCCAGCCTAGGCAATCCAACAAAATTCTGTCTCAAAAACTTTTAAAAATTGTTTTATTTTAAAAATAGAAAACATCTTGGAATTAGGGAGGAGCGTACACATGCAAATTTTTACTTCTGAGCTTCTCAAACCCTCACTTGTTTGCTAATCCCCAAGATGAAAAACATTCTTCCAAGAAGTATTCAGTCACCCTATACTGTCATTAATAGGAACAAATTCCAAAAAAGAAATCAATCGATCCTATTACAGCAAATACTACCAATGTTGACATGGCAGTTGTCCATAATTCTCTGCCATCACGTTTGGTGCATCTTTTAACCAGCTGGAACTGAGTCCTTCACAAACTTCCAACTCAGGATCAATAACTGCATTACCTCATCTATGAGTGCCTGTCCTGCCCCCAGATAAAATGCCAGAGATCTATTTTTGTCATTTTAATATAAAAAATGAATACTATCTGCTGTGACTTTACATTTTAAGAATTTACAACTTCACTATGATCAAAAATTACTGAACTTAAAACTATTAAAAATCCAGACTTTTACTTACATAGCCTGTCAAATTCCTCTTTAGTGAGAACCACTTTATTCCATGTCCATTCAAGAACAAAGCGCAAATTAGCAGCAGAATTTGGTTGTTCTTATTTATAAACATGAAAGGAAAAAAAATAAAGAATTACAAACAGAAAACTACTGTCAGCAGAGAAAACGGCAAGTAACACCCTAACCAAGTTCAAAAGGTAAACACTGACATTTAAGGTACATAATCTGATAATTTACCCTGCTCAGTGTATCATTAGGGAACACATTATTTTATCTATTAATGTTGCCAAAAATGTAAAGCCTGAATCTAATGAGGAAAGATTAATAAACACCAACTGAAAGGCAGTCTATAAAATAGTCTTATGTTCTTTTTTAAAAGTAAATTTCTTTTTTTTTTTTTTTTTTTAAATTTTTTTAGTTGTTGATGGATCTTTATTTTATTCATTTGTTATTTATATGTGGTGCTGAGGATCGAACCCAGTGCCTCATGCATGCTAGGCAAGCGCTCAACCACTGAGCCACAGCCCCAGCCCAAAAGTAAATTTCTTTTTAAAAAATATTTTTAGGGGCTGGGATTGTAGCTCAGTGGTAGAGCGCTTGCCTTGCATGCGTAAGGTCCTGGGTTCGATCCTCAGCACCACATACAAAGCAATAAAATAAAGACATTGTGTCCATCTACAACTAAAAAATATGTTTTAAAAAAATATTTTTTAGTTGTAGATGGACACAATGTCTTATTTCTTTATCTTTATGTGATACCGAAGATTGAACCCAGTACCTCACACATGGTAGCAAGTGCTCTACCACTGAACTACAACCCCAGTCCTCAAATTTCTATGACAGATGAAGATTTAGAAACTGTCTCAGATTAAGGGAAATTAAAAAGAAATGAAAACAGGGCTGGGTATGTATTTCACTGGTAGAGCACTTGCCTAGCAGGAGTAAAGCCATAAATTCAATCTCCAGCACCATGAAAAAACAAAAAGAGGGCTGGATGTCAATGTTCTTGATATTAATCACAAAGTGCTTTTCTAAGTGACTGTCTTTATTTTCAGAAGGAAATTAATACTAAAATATGAATCAATAAGCATGATCCCTTATTTTCAAATGGTTCAGAACAAAAGATAATGAGTTGTGTGTGTGTGTGTGTGTGTGTGTAGAAAGTGATACAATTAGCCAGATGAATCTCCAGAGAATTCTCTGTGAAAAAAAGTGAATCCCACAAGATGACATGTTGAATGATTCCACTTAAGTTTCAATGACAATATTATAGAAATACAGAATAGATTACTGGTTGGCAGGGGGTTAGGGATGGGGAAAAGGGAAGGAGGAAAACATGAGGTATCTGGTTGTGATACTGCATCAATGTGGGGAGAAACTGGAATAAAGGTCATCATATTATGCCTTACAACTGCATGTTAATCAACAATTATCTCACAACTTTTAAAAAAAGTGAACTAACAACTGATTTTAAAATACAAATGTTTTAATGGTTAAAAATCAGAATATTACCTTCAGTTATCCAACTTCTGATACAACCAGTCAAAAGTCCTAGGGAACTTGTTTGAATTGCTGCTGACAATATACCTTCTAACTGTTCTTCCTAGATCATGAAAGGAAGGGGAGGGAGGGAATGAAAACCATGAGATCACAAATAGCAAAAGACTGAAAAATCATTATGACCCTCTGGGATGGCTATAATCACAAAGCCAGAGAATGACAAGCACTGATAAAGAGGTGAAAAAATTGGAATCCTCAAACACTGCTGGTGAAAATGAAAAATGCCAACAGTCTGGCAGTTCTTCAATATGTTAAATAATCCAGCATTTCCATACAAAAACTTCAGGTGAAAGTTCACAATGGCATTATCCCATAAGAGCCCAAAGTAGAAACAACCCAAATGCCCATCAACTGAGGATTAAACAATATGTACTATACACATTCAATACAATACTGTAGAGTCATAAAATAAAATGAAGTACTGATATTAGAGGTTCCCTAGGGCCAGGTAGGAGAAAACGAGATGAAAGGGAAAGAAGTGACTACCATTGTGTATGCGGACTTTTTTAGAGGTAATAAAAATTTTCTAAACTCAAACATGGTAATGGCTACACAACTATTCATATACTAAAAACCACTGAATTATACACTGTAAATAGCTGTATAGTATGTAAGACACATCTCAATAAAGCTATTAAAAAAGCAGGATTCTAAACCAGGCGTAATCACAGAGGCTTGGGAGACTGAAGCTGGAGGATCACAAGTTCAAAGCCAGCCTCAGCAATCTAACAAGACCTTGTATCAAAATAAAACATACAGAAGCCAAGCAAGGTGGCTCATGCCTATAATCCCATCATTTTGGGAGGGTGAGACAGGAGAATCCCAAATTCAAAGCCAGCCTTAGCAACGGCAAGGCACTAAGCAATTCAGCGAGACCCTGTCTCTAAATTAAAAAAAAACACAAAATAGGGCTGGGGATGTGGCTCAGTGGTCGAGTACCCCTGAGTTCAATCACCAGTACCAAAAAGAAACCCAAAACATAAGGAGCTGGGGATGTGGCTCAGTGACAAAGTGCTTGCCTCGCACACGTGAGGCACTGGATTCGATCCTCAGCACCACATAAATATAAACAAAATAAAGATGTTGTGTCTGTGTATAACTAAAAAATATTTTTTAATAAACAAAACATAAAAAGGGCTGAAGATGTGACTCGTGACTAAGCACCCCTGGTACCAAAAAAAAAAAAAAAGCGTGATTCTAAAAGGAGACTCAAATAGTGATTTATATGAAAACAAGGAACAAGACAAGGATATCTACTACTACCATAAATAGAAGTTCTACCCAATGCAATAATAAAATTAAGTAAAAATAAGTGTATTTGTTGACAAGTGCATTCCTTGAAATTCCTAGAGATTGTGATTTAGCTATCAAAGTAGCTATCAAATAAATATATGAAAATGAATGGTATTTTAAAGCACTTGCAATACCCATCTAAAAACTATGAGAAACTTGAAGATTATAAATATGTCAGTTTTGGCAGGCTCTTGTATGAACCTATGTAGTCATAGCTACTCAGCAGGCTGAGGTGGAAGGATCACTGAGCCCACGAGTTCAAAACCAACCTGAAGGGGCTGGGGTTATGGCGCAGTGGTAGCGTGCTCACCTAGCATGCGGGAGGCACTGGGTTCGAACCTCAGCACCACATAAAAATAAAATAAAGATATTGTGTCCACCTACAACTAAAAAATAAATATTAAAAAAAAAAAAAAACCCAACCTGAACAACATAGTGAGGCTCTATGGGGGGTGGATTCAAAGCCAGTATCAGTAACAGCGAGGCACTAAGCAACTCAGTGAGACCCTGTAGCTCAGTGGTTGAGTGTTCCTGTGTTCAATCCCCAGTACCAAAAAAAGAAAAAGGAAAAAAAATCCAAAAAATGAGTCTAATTTGGTTACTGGGTAAAAAAAGCATAATTAATTTTAAAAATGCATATTTTAAAAACCTGCATTACTAAATTAGCATATAAAATTAACACAGAAAAAGATTAATGGAACAAAATAACCCAGAAATAAAATCTAGTACATATACATAAATGTGGTATTTCGATAGCTTGAGAAAAGGACGGTCTGTTTTCTTTTTTTTAAGTATTTTTTTTTAGTTGGTGATGGATCCTTATTTTATTCATTTATTATTTATATCTGGTGCTGAGGATTGAACCCAGTGCCTCACACATGCTAAGCAAGCGCTCTACCTCTGAGCTATAGCTCCAGCCCAAGATGGTCTGTTTTATTTGATAAATTATGTAGCACAGAGCTAATTATATGGGGAAAACAAAACTGAACCTTTATGTGACCGAACAACACAAAGATGAATTAATAAGCCCTATTAAAAGAAATATTTGAAAGAGGAAGATTTTTAAGCCAGAATCTGTAATGCACATTTGACTATGAAAATATTAATTTATATGTAGCAAGAGATACTATAAAACACCATAATATTTATAAGATTTACGACAGGGCAAACATCTACATTTTACAAATTTATACAAAGACAAGCCAAAACAAGAAAAGGTAAACTCTAGAAGTAATTAGCAGAAGAGCAAATCACAATCAGCTAATAAGTGTATATCACTGTATGTGTATCATCCTTTTCATAAGCATGCTCAATGAAGTGTTGATATTTACATGTTTTCACATACTTTAATTTTCTGAATCAAATAAGCATGTTTTATATAACTAGAAAAAAATTACAAGTTCAAAGCCAGCCTCAGCAACGCAGCGAGGTGCTAAGCAGCTTAGTAAGATCCTGTCTCAAAATAAAAAAATAAAATGGTCTTGGGGGGCTGAGGTTGTGGCTCAGTGGCAGAGCGCTTGCCTCACATGTGTGAGGCACTGGGTTCGATCCTCAGTGCCACCTAAAAATTGGTAAACCAAATAAAGACACTATGTCCATGTATAACTAAAAAATATTTTTTTTAAAAAAATGGTCTTGGGGTGTGGCTCAGACTTAAAGCACTCCTGGGTTCAATCCTCGGTACAAAATAGAAATATTTACAGAAAACATTAAATGTTTTCATTTTTTAACATAGCTGAATAACGTAATTTTTTCTCATTTTTCTTTAAAGAAACTTAAATATTGTTGCTTTAAATTTAATAATATATAATTACAAAACAAGAGCTTCAGTATTAAGTTCTCTAAAGCAAAAAAGTCACATGGAACTCTTGGAGTGCTCAGGTCATTAAGGATAAGGAATGGTTCCCAGCAGCAATCTGGAGCATTTTACAGGGGAAGCTGTAGTCAGTTTTTCAATACTTCTGAGACAAGGTCTCATAGTTTCCCAGGTCATTAAGTTACCTAGGCTGACCTCAGACTTGTGATACTCCTGCTACAGCCTCCTGAGTAGCTGGGATTAGAGGCATGTACCCAGATATAGTCAGTTTTGATGCCTGCCCAAGAAATTCTATGAATAAGGCCACTAGGGCAACAATCTCCTGAAGCTTTTTGTGAACACAATTAGAACTGCATGAACCTAGTTTGAGAAATTCTTACTTGTAAATAAAAGAACATTATTATGCCACTCATTATTTCCTGTCTCCATATCATTTTAACCAGACCTAATCTTAAGGAATTAATAAACAAGGACAAACAGAAGGCATGATAGGATAAGAAAGCTCAACAACATCGTTGAAAAGCAATCATGAAGGTAAATGACCTGGAAGTATAAACTAAACTATAAACTAAAGGACCTACAGATGAGAACTGAGCCAGTCAGGCTGTTAGAAACCTATTAGGCTAAGTACTTGAAGAAACCAGGTACAAAGGAAAGCAGAGGGAAATAGTGGTCAAAAAATAGACTGAAAACAGAATAGATAGTCTAACCATTTTATTACCCTGAAGTAAATTTAACTATAGAGGCCAGTCTGATGAATTCCCTTTTTTTTTTTGGCACTGGAGATTGACCTCAGGGGCACTCGAGCACTGAGCCACATCCCCAGCCCTATTTTGTGTTTTACAGAGAGACAGGGTCTCACTGAGTTGCTCAGAGCCTCTCCGGTGCTGAGGCTGGCTTTGAACTCGCAATTCTCCTGTCTCAGTCTCCCAAAGTGCTGGGATTACAGGCATGCACCACTGTGCCTGGCCCAGTCTGATGAATTCTTTTTGGAGAAACTGAATATACTTGCCACTCCCACACCAAAAAAGGGGCTGCACCTCAAGTTTTCCCAGTGAAATGGTCCAGATCCAACCTATCAGACTAAAATAAAGAATACCTCTGAATGAACTCTACTCATGAAAAAGAAAACTTATGATTTGTTTGTGACTCATTTTACATATGAACAAACAACTTGTCTATCAAACATTTGAGGCTATCCATCAGCATCAAGAGCAAAATAACAAAAATAATAAAAAGTAACTTCTGAAAGAGTAAATAATGCAGAGAACTAAATAAAATTTGAACATAGGGCTGGGTGTGGTGGTACACACCTGTAATCCCAGAGGCTTGGGAAGCCGAGAAAGGAGAAGAGCAAGTTCAAAGCCAGGCTCAGCAACTTAGCGAGGTCCTATAAGCAACTCAGCTGGACCCTGTCTCAGCACCCCTGGGTTCAATTCCAGGTACCAAGAAAATAACCGAACACAGAAGAAATTTCATCCATAAAACAAGTACAGAATTCTATGCAAAGAGGATGACCCAAAAAAAGCTCACAGAAATTTTTAATGAAGTCTAATTTTTTAAAAATCAGTGAAAGGAAGACAATAATAAAGAAATCTCCCAGAAGGTAGAACCAGAGGCAAGAGACACAATTTGTGAACACAAATTGTGAACAATTTGGAAAGTAAAAGTTAAGCATTAGAAAATCAACTTAGAAAGGTCAACATTTGTCTAAGTTTTATATATATAATTTTTTTAAATTAACATGAGAAGAAAAAAATTAAGGTCATATGCGTGACAGACTGGGCAATTTTTTTTTTAAAGGCCATTTGGGACCTTCAGGATAAACAAAACAAAATGCTAATGAAAACCACTACATGAATACATAGTAACTACTTAAATTAGTAAAATAACCTAAGAGTTGAGGGAAGGGAGAAATCTGCAGTTAATGATATTGAATGTTTCCCTTTATTTCTATAAATATATTAAGTATTAAATTTCAGTGTTGGATATTAAACCATCATAAACAATATTTACATTTCATCTGATATTTAAAAGGCTCCTTTTCTAGCAATTCATTAGATTACATATCTGAAATTATTTAAATAATGTAAACATTACTTGGTTGAGAAAGTTATTAAAATATTTTTTCTTTCTCCAAGGAAAAATGACTAGAGGATTTATTTTTTTCTAATATATTTTACAAGCAAATAATGAGTTAAATGAATTATTACTGTCCCTGGGTAAAGCTACTTATTGTTAAGATGCCTCCTGACTGGTGAAGTATACTGGGATTAGGAGAACTATGAATGAACTATAAATATCCATTGGAAGACTTTGGTTTCTATCTGACTCCTAGAACTGATCATCTTTTGTTGCAGGTATAAAATAAGCTTCACTATAAGCTTTCACAAGATACAGTTTCTGTAGAGCAGTGGTTCCTAAAGGGCATGTTAAAACAGATTGTTGGGTTCGACTTCCAGAGATTCTGATTCAGTAGCTCTAGGACAAGAATCAAAAACTTACATTGCTGACAAAGTTCCCAGGTGATACTGATGCCAGGGACCACCTTTTGTTGCCACAAATCACTAGATTCAGCTAAGCTTAAATGATTTCCACCCATGATCTCACCTATGTTGTTCTCTCTGGAGACTAGAAAATGGCTGCTGGACTGCAATAAAGACTTCTATTTGTGAAGTGCCTGATGCCTCATGATGCTTTCAGTCATATTACATCTACACAGCTAAATGAACCTGGTGCCAAATTATGTCCTATTTGGTCTTGGGAGTATAATTTTTTAAAGAAAAATCCAAGATCACAGTTACTGATTGTACATAGCAACCATCATACTACTTTTATCTGCTTTTTAAAAATTATCTAATAGAACTTTATTTTAATAGAAAGCTAATAAGATGTAATCAACAGAAAGAAAGGATATTGCTAAAAAATCATCTCACCTGACTTAAACTGGAGGGCTGGGTATCAACAAGTCTTGGTGACAGAAGGCCAGCTATAAGACACCGATTATAACCATCAGGAATGACTTCATTAAGGGATTGTCCTGATTTCTTTAAAAAAGTCAAAGTCTATAACAGATAAATTAATAAAACTTCAATTAATACTCAATTCAAATCATCAAACTTAAGAATAAATCAATTACTCTATAATTAAACCCAAGTAAAACTAAAAAGTACCTAATGGAAATTATGAAAGACTAGACTGCAGGAATAAGAAAATGGATTCTTTAACTCAGCAATGCCTATTAGCTGTTAATGATACTGATAAGTATTTTAGATAGCTTACTTTGTGTTTGCATGGTGCTGGGGTTGAACCCAGGACATTGTGCATACTAGGCAAGCGCTTTACCAACTGAGCTATATTCTCAGCTCAGCTTACATATTTTTATGAAAGGTAACACTTCTAATCTTCTCTAAAGCTGACAGGTTTGGGAAAAGATCTCAACAAACTTGATTCACATGCAAAAGCTTATTCCTCTGTGTCTCAAATGAACAAGATCTAATATGAAGTATAAAGATGGCATTATTCACATTTGGATGATCATCAATTAAAATGTCAGTTATATCATGTTTCCTTGGAAAAGTATTTTTTACA
The DNA here is from genome assembly GCA_004024805.1 of Geosciurus inauris. Lineage (NCBI taxonomy): Eukaryota > Metazoa > Chordata > Mammalia > Rodentia > Sciuridae > Geosciurus > Geosciurus inauris. The sequence continues at coordinate 89,271 of PVHX01002784.1, read as the reverse complement.
CATTATTTATATAAATGTGATGTTTTTATTTTTGTTTCCCACATCAAGCACTGTGTCACTGTGCTACATTTCTTCTTTGCGTTACTTCATTTACTCATTTAGCTCCTTTCTCAAAAGAAACAAGAGGAAGAATCTTAAAAAGGATATGACAAGACACTGGCCTATTCATTCTTTTCCCTGGTGTTTGAGTAGCTAACATCCACAGAAAGCTACTAAAAGCATCCCACTGCCTTCTGGAAGGTTGTCATTAGTAATCCACACTACTTCACTGCTAACTTTATAAACCTAGTAGAAACAACCATTTCAGATGAAGTAATAGTTTGTATAGTTGACACTAAAGTTTAAAACCATGTATCCCCTGTATTCTAAGATATGCTCTCAGGTCAATTAAGAAAGTCTATGTTGCTAGTTTCTACTTACCTCCTTCTGAAAGCCAGTACAAGTTATGTGAACAACTCCTGAGTTTAATAAACAAGTGGCATCTTAAAAAAGATAAAAAAAAAACCTACTTAGCAATTAAATTGTCATATAGAATAAATTTTTTAAGTCAACTTTTTCAGGAATTTCTATCCTGAGAATAACAAACTTTATCAATGTAACAATCTTTTCTAGCAAATTCAAAACAGTAATAATTTCTTTATAAACATGTATTAAATTTATGTACACTAATGGAGTTGATCTCCTAAATTATCCATGTTAAAAAATGAGGTACGAACAGATGATAGTCTATGTATAAAGTATACTCACATACATCTGCATACTTTTTCATGTTACTTATCTCAAATATGAAATTAAAAAAATACATACCAAAATTAAAAGTACTTGGGTTAAAATACTGCTCAGGAGGTGGATATGAAGGAGGAATGCCTCGACTTAAACTTCTCTCATGTACTAATATATCCAAAATGTTATGTGGAGAAGTACTATTTACAACAGAATCCAATGACCACAACGCAAAATAAGAGCAATTATGTAGATATTCCCCAGATCTGAAAGAAAATTTAAAAATTAGTAAATTATTGACAAGCTACACATAGAAATACTCAAGAGGGAAAGAGAAAAAAAATAATCATACCTTAATGAATCTGGCATTTGTGCATGATACCAACGATTTATGTCAAAAAGGCCCAAATATATAGATGGCCTTTCCTGTCCATATATATTCACTTGCCAGGTAAAGACTGAAACACTAGTGTCAGGAGATAGAGCTGAAAGAGAAAAACAAGATATTCTATCTCTAAAAACAAAATAATCTCAAAGTAAAATCACCCCAATAAAATTATGGCAAGATTTTCCATAAATTAAGGTTTAATTTATATTCCATTAGATTTGTGAAAATGTATTTCTATCATCTATGTGTAAAAAGAGAACTGTTCGTTTGTATCTCGACTGTTTCTCTTTTTCAAGGCATTATTTAAAAAGTTCTCATCAGAAAAGTTCCATCCCAACTTCTTTTCAAGTTTACCTTTTAGCAACTTTAAGATACTAGAACAAAGTAGAAAATTATTTCAAAGACCATTCTCCCAAGGATGTACACACATAGCTAGTATTAGAGAAGTTAATTTGCTACCTAAAATTGGTGCTCTTTAGGTATTAAGGATTCATTCTTTAGAGGAATGTTGGCTAAGAGGGACTGATGTAGCTAAACAAAGGGGAAAAAAGATGAGTACCTGGACAGTGGCTGTGGAATGGCAACAGATTAAGAGGCACCAAAAGAAAAGAAAGAAAGTAAAAATCTGAGACATTACTAATAGGAAACAGAAAAGGGAAGATGCAAATAGAGAATAAAAAAGAGAGTGCCTGGTATTTCAGCATGTTTACTGGATGTGAAAGTTGGATCACAAGTACGGACATGAGAACTAGGACAGAGGGCACCTCTGGGATAAATGAGTTTACTATGAGAAAGTCTCACTAATCACACATATACAACGAGATCTGTGAGCATTTCCAGAACTGAATGTATATAATCTTATTTAATCTTCACAACTATACCTTATAAAAAGTATAACATGTTATCCTACTTACATATAGGTAAAAAGGGCTTACAAACTGATAGGGATGGACTATAAATCAATGTTGAAATAAAAAATTTATGCAACTTAGCCGGGCACAGTGGCGCAAGCCTGTAATCCCAGCACTTAGGGAGGCTGAGACAGGAGAATCGCGAGTTCAAAGCCAGCCTCAGCAACGGCGAGGCGTTAAGCAACTCAGCGAGACCCTGTCTCTACATAAAACACAAAATAGGGCTGGGGATGTGGCTCAGTGGTCGAGTGCCTCTGAGTTCAATCTCCAGTACCAAAAAAAAATTATGCAACTTTACTATGTAAGGATATTTTGAGCCATATATAGAATTAAAAAATACACAGAGACAATTTAGAGACTACACTAATGAAGACTAGGGGTAATCTTTGGAGAGTCAGACTAAAATACAAGAGTCCCCTTATTAGCCTTATGTATTCAATTCTTGAGTTCTCTACAGCAATTTGGAGGCAAGAAAATACTTAATAGCTCATACAGCCCTGAACAAATTCCATAATTATTCTAGCTTTTTAACTGCTGGAAGTGTAATGTGTAGAAGATTAATCTGTTTTTTTTTTTAGTTGTAGATGGACATAATATCTTTATTTATTTTTATGTGGTGCTGAGGATTGAACCCAGTACCTCACGCATACGAGGCAAGCGCTCTACCACCGAGCCACAATCCCAGCCCAAGAAGATTAATCTTAAATCAAGACTTCACATGCTATAATTAGAGTATTTTAACCAACCTTCACTCATGCTTTCTTCCCTGTCACCATGAGAGCGAAATTTCTCTATACTCTGGCACCCCAACAATTTGGTATTACTAGTATGTCCTCTCAAAGGAAATATTCCACCTGCCAGGTCCAGTGTATATCGTTCTTCACAATACTCTAACCCCTGTAACATAAAGGGTATACAAATCTTAATAAAATTCTAAAGCAAAAGTCATTGTAAATTTAAGCATTATCCCAAATTTAAAGTTTTTTCACACAATACAGCGAAAACCCAAAAACTAAGACTGAAGAGAACAAGTCACTGAAGAAGACTTTAAAATTTTATGTACTACAAAACAAAAAACTAGACTTAAAGACTCAAAAATAATTGCTAATAAATTTTCTAAAGTGGTACCAATATAGGAAACTTCATGCTCTTATCAGTAGGAATATAAAGTAGAATAACTATCAGAAGTATATATGCACCCCAACCACACAGGGGTTAATCTCCAGCACCACACACACACATACACCCAGGCCATTATCTTATATTATAATATTATATTATATTCACAAATTATATTCACATACACCCAGGCCAGCAAATCCATTTGTTTTCTCACTGAAATTCTTGCTCTAGAATAATTCTTAAACTTTTTTTGCTCAATTCTTTTAATAATCTGCTAAAAGGCTGAGATTTTCCATATAACATAAAAATGCCATTCATATTTCAGGTACCATACTGATTCCCTAAAATCCATCTATACATCCCTAAAATGAGTTAGGAAAGCCTGTTCTAGATGGTGGACAAAATACACACAAGCAGCGCCCCACAATTTTCTCAGGAATTCAGCCAGAAAAACAGGTAGTAATCAGAGAATCTAGATGCGTATACCCTACTATAAAATCATCCCACAACTTAGTGCTTGATATGTTAGAGCAACAAAGATAATAATTATTTTTCCTGAGTACTGATTAGGTCTCAAATTTAAGTCTAGCCCAGTTCCCTCATTTTGGAGGAAAGACAAACTGCTATCTTCATAAAAAAGGGTAATAGTTTAGAAATCTCAAGGCCATTAATCTAATACTTCACTATAACTTGAATACAAGAATAACTTCTCAATATCTTAAAACAAAGGCACTTAAATTAGGGGAAATAAAGAACAAAATGGTAATGTTCTAATTGCCATTTACCTCATATAAGGTTTGTCCTGATGCCAAACATTTTCTGTCACCAAAAGCCAGCTGAAGCAGATGCAAACTCAAAACATCCCCTTCACTAAAAGAAACAGAAATTAATTCAGAAGACAAAGTAAATATCCCTGGTACCAAAAGAGGGGGGGGAAAAAATCACAACTAAATATTTTGTTAAAACACAACTATCTCTTATCATGTCAATTTTTTTTTCCTCCAACACCAAGTCCATGGGACAAAACTGCCACTATAAAGAATATAACATTTGATTGTTAAAATGTAATCCTTTGAAACAGTAATCTATTTTTACTTTATATTGATTCCACTTATTAGGTTGATGTTGTCTGCACACTTTAGGGGATATGTATATTGCAGCTACTATATTCGTTCCCAAATGTTCTTCCCCTAACAGCTATGTTTTAGTTATAAGACATATGACTCCAAGCACCTCTAAATACTGGTTTCAAAGCTCAGTTCCCAGTGCTCTTCTTTTTTCCAGCAATTCTTCTACTCTAGTTCTCAATCCTGGTTGCTTATAAGAATCAACACAATCAATACTAATGCTTAGGTCTTACCACCAGATTTAGCCAGATCATATTTACTTTCGTTTTACTCAGGCCTATATGAACCTACATGTAAACAAGTTCTACTTGTCTGGCCTTGTCTACAGCTATTCTGTGCTCCACCATTCTGGTCATGCTTTACTTTAAGACATTTTATTAAGAACTGTGTACTATTCTCTCTTAGGTCTCATTACTCTTGCCATTTCCCTGCCCCAATATCATTCAAATCTCCCTGATTCTACTATTTAAAAATAGCACTTCTCTCTACTCCACCATATTCTATATTGCTTTTCCCAGCTTTATTTTTCAGCATTTAACATCATCACCAAAAAGAAGAGCAAATATGGGGGCTGGGGTGGTGGCTCAGTGGTAATGTGCTTGCCTAGCATGCGTGAGGCACTGGGTTTGATCCTCAGCACCACATATAAATAAATAAGAAATAAAGTCCATCAACAACTAAAAAAAAAATTTAAAAAAAAAGAAGAGCAAATATGTATACTAATTACTTATTTATCATTCCTCTTCCTCGCTGGGATATAAAGCTCTGGAATAAAAGAAATTTAATGTCTTATGCATTGCTTATCTTCCCCTGAATTATTAGCACATAGCAGATGCTTAATAATTGCACTGAATATATAAGATATACAACCATATAATTTTATGGTGATATATTCATTCCATAGTAACTCTTCCTTTTTCCTCTTCTATTTTGTTCAAGTGATTACTCTGATGGAGAAAATTAAAACCAAACCGCCTGCCTTCCTGGTTTAGATTTATAAACTAATTTTATATTTATATTGTAATCTAGTTAAAATACCAATAAAGTGCTGGAAGAGAACAGATACTGCCAAGTATATACCTTTGTACAATAAGAGATTGCTTTAGTCTAACAATGATTTAAAGCAGGATTCCTAGTTGGGAATGTAGTACAGTAGTAAAGGGCTTGTGTAGTTTATGGGAGGCCCTGGGTTTGATGACCTGCAAAACACACACAAACACAAAGTAGGATTCTTGACTTGTGGTCAGTTGTGTCCTCATGGGCAGTTTGTGACCTCCCTTAAATTGTATACATGACTATAATATGTTATATCTACACACAAACACAAACACAAATACATATATTAGTACAATGTAATATGTAATATTATAATACACCACATCCTTCATCAGATTCCCAGAGGTACATAACTCACTAATTTAAGGATCTCAACTAAAAACAAAAATACTGGATGTCAAAAAAAAACACTGCCAGGACAATGGCGCATGCCTGTAATCCCAGAGGCTCAGGAGGCTGAGGCAGGAGGATTGAGAGTTCAAAGCCAGTCCTAGCAACTTAGCAAGGTCCTAAGCAACTCAAGTGAGATCCTGCTTGTAAATAAAATACAGAAAAGGGCTGAGGATGTGGCTTGGTGGTTAAATGACTCTAGGTTCAATCACTGGTACCACCAAAAAAGAAAAAAAAAAAAAAAAACAATGATTAACAAAGTCATTTAGGAATAAGTATTCCAATTATAAATGAAATTGATAAGTATTCCAATTATAAATTAACCTGTCCTTTTAAAAGAAGATACAAAGTGCTAGAAAGTGGCTTCATTAGGCCAGAGATGGTAACACATGCCTGTAATCCCAATCACTCAGAAGACTGAGGCAGGAGGATTACAAGTTCAAGACTGGACTGTGCAACTTAGAAAGCCCTTGGCTCAAAACGTTAAAAAGGTCTAGGCAAATACTTCAGTGGCAGAATGCTCACACAGCATGCACGAACTTTTAGGTTCATTTCCCAGAACTAGAAAAATAAAAAAAACTAACAATCTTTGGAGAACTGTTTCCATGTGTTAATTACTTTTGTTATGGTATAACGAAGTGAACACTGGCCATCACCATAAGAAAAAATGAAAAATGCCACCACCACCCCTTTTAAAAATTTGTTCTTTGTAGTTACACATGGCAGTAGAATGTATTTTGACATATTATACATACATGGAGTAAAACTTTGTCTAATTAGGGCCCCATTCTTGTGGTGACATATGATGTAGAATTTCACTAGTCATGTATTCATATATGAACACAGGATGATTCATTCTACCGTCTTTCCTATTCCCATCTCCCCTCCCTTCCTTCCATTCCCCTCTGTCTAACCCAATGAACTTCTATCACCACCCTGCACCCGGCTTATTAAGTGTTAGTATCCACATATCAAAGAGAACATTCAGACTTTGGTTTTGGGGGATTGGCTCATTTCACATAGCAGTATAATCTCTAGTTCCATCCATTTATGGGCAAATGCCATAATTTCATTTTCCTTTATGGCTGAGTAACATTCCACGTGTATATGTCCATGTTTTCTGTATCAATTCATCTGTTGAAGGGCACCTAAGTTTGTTCCATAGCTTAGCTGTTGTAAATTGAGCCACACTGACTGATGTGGCTGCCTCACTGTAGTATGCTGATTTTAGTTCCTTTTACCCTGCCTATATTTAAAATGGTGATTCTTTTGTGCTTTAAATGGATATTTCTGAAAACAACCTCAAAATCGTACTTCATACAGATAATTTTAAGGACAAAGTGGGCTTAATCTCTACAAAATCCATGAAATCAAGAGTGGCATGGTAAAAGTGAACGCAATAAATAGTGAATGCAGACATATTTACCAAATTCCAAAGAAATATAAGAGGGAACTCCTCTGAACTTTGATTCTGGGAATCCAGAAAGTAAAAGTGCACATACAAAACAAATTTATAGAACTTAACACCCCAAGGGATGGTACTAGAAGGAAAAACAAATGGAATAAAAAACTTGTTTAAATAGAAGTCATCCCTCATCCCCTACCACATAGCACATTCATGTTTATCACATTTCTCAAGCCACTGACCCATGTAGTTCTCGGATGGGAATGCTGTGAGATATTCAATGGTGGTGGTGGTGGGGGGGGGGGTTGCCCAACAGTTGTTTGTATATTTTCATTTTAATCTTCTCCCAGACCGACAAGTTTAAAAAGAGGCAAACCAATTCATTCACTCACTACAGTGTAAGGTAAAACAAAATCTGAAAGTGGTGATATCTAACACAAAACCCAACTGACCACAGTTCAGGTATCTTTTTTTTTTTTTTTTTTAATATTTTTATTGGTTGTTGATGGATCTTATTTTATTTATTTATACGTGGTGCTGAGAATCGAACCCAGTGCCTCACGCATGCGAGGCAAGCGCTCTACCACTGAGCCACGACCCCAGCCCAGTTCAGGTATCTTAAGGTTGGATGGACTTGTGAAGAGAAACTACTAAGAACAGAGATTTAATCAGGATCATAGCAATTATACAACAAACTTAACTGCATTGTTATCAAAGAAAGAACTAAACCCCAAAGAATAAAGAAACAGCAATATTTGTACTGTTCTAGTACCGGAAATAAATAAGCTTAACCTATTAGAAATTAAACTGAAAGATTTATACTAGCTAACCGTGAAACAAAATTAGAGCTCACGAGAGGTAGGAAAAGATTAACCAAATCAATTGTAGGAATATATTCTAAAAGGCAAGCAGAAGGACAAGAGAACAGGGAATAAATAAAAACAAGAGAGTCATCACAACAGAAGAGGGAAAAGGAATAGATTACAAATGAGAAAAAATGTTCTTACAGGTAGAAGGCCAGAAAAACCACCCAAGGTAACAAGAAATTACCTACTTATCTACATTGGCTTACTGTTTGGCACAATATTTGATCAAATAAACCCAATTTCTTCTTACTGCTATTCACAATTATTCAAACAATTAATATTTAAAATAATTTCAACTACCTACTCACTAATTAAAAGACTTTTGCTTTTACTAAAAGAAATAACGTAGCAAGGCTTTCCAAAAGAGATTATCTGTTCTATTTTTGGCAAGTATTTTTTAAAACCACATGCATCACACTAACCTATCTTGTGTAGACTGAACAGCCCACAAGTAGCAGCAATTACGAGGATCATTCTCAGGTTCTTGAAAAGTAATGGCATACACAGGAATTCTTCCACCTTCCAACTGTGTATAATATCTAAAACAGACAAAAGATTAGTACATTGCTTATTTAAGTTATAGTTTTTAGAAAAGAAGTTCCTCATGTAAAAGCTTGGGCAAAGCAATCGCTGTTTATGTGATCCCCAAAATTAAGTAATTTGGGAGGCATGACCATTTCATCTTATCTTCTTCACAAATACACAGGTCACAAGACATCAACATTATGGCAACCCAACCAAGTTTACAGATTATAGATTACCATCTGTAATCACAGCAATTTAGGAGGCTGAGGCAGGAGGATCTTAAGTTCTAGGCTAGCTTGGGCAACTCAGTAAGATCTCATCTCAAAATAAAAAAATAAAGACTGGGAATTTAGATCAATGGTAGAGCACTCTAGGTTCAATTCCCAGTACTGCTCCCACCCCACACACCCCCAAAAAGTTTAATTTGCCAAATGATCTATAAAAGCCAGGTTTTCCAGGTACTGTTTTAGAAGCAATTTCAAAACAAAAGGTTTGATAAAAGGACAAAACAACTCTTAACAAAGATTTTAAAAATCTATAATACCTATCTGCTATCTCCCTTAATATTATAAGCAATTTTAACTCCAAAGATAAAAAGTTTCAAATAAATTATATTTTGGGGATATTTTTGATGCCACATAATTTTTTTTTTTTTGGTACTAGAGACTGAACTCAGGGGCACTCTACCACTGAGCTACATCCCCAGCCCTATTTTGTATTTTTATTTAGAGACAGGGTCTCACTGCATTGCTCAGCACCTCGCCATTGCTGAGGCTGGCTTTGAACTCACAATTCTCCTGTCTCAGCCTCTCAAAGTGCTGGGATTACAAGTATGTGCCACCACACCAGCGCCACATAAATTTTTAAGATACAGTATTTTATAACTTTAATTTTGGGTGGGAAGGGCACAACTAGGGATTCAACCAGGGCCTCACATAAGCTAGGCAAGTGCTCAACCAATGTGCTACACTCCCAATCCTTTGAAATGCACTTCTGAAAAATTCATACTACACAAATGTATGGTTTATCCATATAGTCAAACTTTACTAGCAAATGAAACACCAGTCACTATATTACTTTTAAAAATTATAAAAAAAAAAGAAAGAAAAAGAAAAGAAAACCTCAAGTCATGTGTTAAATCATTCCTAACTATAATTTAATACAATGAAAAATTATTAACACTCATTCACCTTTCTCATGCTTATCTTTAAATAACAGAGTACAAAGTATACTCAAAAAGAAACTACCAATAACCACATAAGGAAAAATTTATACTTACTCTCTTTTCATACTTTTCATATTCCAAAGTGCAAGATAGCCATCATAAAAACCTACAGCAAGATGATTTGTCCTGTTAATATAGCTAAGAGTAGAAACAGCTGTTCCTGAGGGGCTTACTAACTGGAAACACAGATGACGTCCTTCTCTCATCACTCTCTCTCTGATATGTGGTACTTCAGATGGGATACCAGTTATAACTTCCAGGTCTAAAACCAAAAATAAGAACTATTAAGATTTAAGCCAGGGACAATGATAGCTCATACCTGTAATCCCACTGACCCAGGAAGGTGAGGCAGGAGGATCACAAGTACAAGGCCAAGCTGGGTTAAGCTCCCCTGAGTACAACTGCCTGTACACCCCCACCCCCAAAATTTTTTTAAAGAAGAAAAAAACTGAAAAGCACAAAAGCAAATGAGTAATCTGGCATCAACTGAATTAATTAAATGGAGTCAATTAAAATAAAAAGATGACGGGGCTGGGGATATAGCTCAGTTGGTAGAGTGCTTGCCTTGCATGCACAGGCCCCGAGTTCAATCCCCAGCACCACAAAAAAAGAAAAAGACAAATCATGCTGAACTAGAAAACAGCCACCTTTAAATGCTGTAATTTTAACTGTGTAATTTAAAAATTTTAATACATCTAAAATGCTTTCAATTTCCTTACCAGTCATAAATAAAGCTGATTCTTGGTTCAAATTTAGAACTATACCTTCAACACTTTTCCTTGAAGGATTCCTATGTAGGATGAGCCCAGTTGGTATGATCTCAGAAATCTAAAGAAGCTATCAAAGACTAAAGGGTCAGATAACATAAAAGGGCTTCCATGAGCCAAGACAGTACATCTGAGCACTGAAAACAAATGAAACACTGAGTATCTTATATTTCATGAGTTCATAATGATACTTAAAAAAAAAAAGAATGAAAAAAGGGAGGAAGGGGAAGTGAAGAATCTACCCTGTCCACCTACAAAAGACCTTAGTGAACCATCAAAAGTAACTGGAGACCAACTTCTTATTCTGAAAATTAATACTTAGTAAACTTTTATCCTGCCTTTTCTGTACAAACTGTATTTCAGGGTAGCTTAACAGCACTAGTTTATGAGAAAATTCCTCTTTAGCATAATTTAAAAATCATCAATTTGCAAAAACTAAACATAATTTTTTCAACTGCTAATCAAATAATGACAATTTCAATTAAAGAAACAATTTGAACTAGGGTTTTTCAACCCTGGCACTATGGACATTTAGGGCCAGATAATTTTTTGCTATGGAGGGCTGTCCTGTGCCTGTAAGATATAAAGTAGCATCTCTGGCCTGTACTATAGTAGCCAGAAGCACCATCTCATTCTAGTAGTAACAACCAAAAAATGTCTCCTGACAAACACCTCCTAGAGGACAACATTCACCCCTGGTTGAAAACTACTGATTTAAAGATCACAGGAAACTTATTTTAAAAGGAAAGATCATAATGCCAATCTGTGCCTACTATGACTAGGATACACTTAGGCATCATATGCCTCCTAATATGATGCAATATGAAGTATTCAGCACCTCCAAAGTTCCCTGACCAAAATCTTAAACCTTCATCTTCAATCAAAGCAAATTTACATTTGCAAAAAATACAAAATATAAATGATGCTACATGAAACCACATACTTCCAAAAAGAGGGGGCATTCTTCTTAAATCAGTGACATTCAAAAGTAAATAAATAAAAACAGTATAGAAAAAGGATTTCTGTGCATTCAAAGAAACTTGAGGCCTAAGTGTCCAATGTAATTATTGTATGAACCTTGTTTAAATCCAGGTTTAAACAATCCAAATATTAAAAGATGCTTTAGATAATCACAGCAATATGATTACATATTGAAGAGTAGTATATATACCAAAGAATTTTTTGTGTGGTGCTGCTGGGAATCAAACCAGGGTCTCCACACATGCTAGGATACTGCTCTCTACTGAGCTACATCCCCAGGGCACCTAAAGAATTACTATTATTAGGAATGGTAATAGCATTTTAATTAAGTCAAAATACCAATATTTGCTATAAAAATAACACAGAAGGAAAAGGAAATAAAAGAAACACATAGTAAAATCTGAAAATTAGATGAGCTGGGCACGGTGGTGCATGCCTACAATCCCAGTAACTGGGAGGCTGAGGCAGGAGGATCACAAATTTGAGGTCAACCTTAGCAACTTACCAAGACCTTAAGCAACTTAGTGACACCCTGTCTCAAAATAAAAAGGTCTAGCCGGGCGCAGTGGCGAACACCTGTAAGCCCAGTACTTTGGGAGGCTGATACAGGAGAATCACGAGTTCAAAGCCAGCCTCACCAACAGCGAGGTGCTAAGCAACTCAGTGAGACTCTGTCTCTAAATAAAACATAAAATAGGGCTGGGGATGTAGCTCAGTGGTCAAGTACTCCTGAGTTCAATTCCTGGTACCAAAAAATAAGTAAAATAAAAATTAAAAAACTTTAAAAAATAGGTCTATGGATGAGACTCAGTGGTAAAGTACCCTGGGTTCAATCCCAGTATCCCCTCACCAAAAAAGTTAGTTGAATTTGGGTGATCCACACATAGGAATTCCTGTATTCTATCTACTTGAAGATGTCTATGTTTAATGAAAAAGAAAAAAATTCTGGCCCATCTATTCACATAATTGTTGGCAAAGAGAAGATTCCATTCCTGTTATGAAGGAGGAAAAAAGCCACATTACATTGCACTTGAACAGTTTTCTTTCCCATCTGTTCTGCTTCTATTATTGCTTTTTAAAGAATACCAAACTTTGCTAAAATAAATAGTTCATACAATGTAACATTATAAACTTATTCAAAAGAATAAAGCAGATCCTAAATGTACTAATATGGAAAATATAGAAGAAATATTGAGTTGGGCACAGTGGTGTATGCCTGTAATCCCAGTGACTCAGGAAGCTAAAGTAGGATGGTTAAGTCCAAAGCCAGCCTTGGCAATACAGCAAGGCCCCTATGCAACTTAGTGAGACCCTGTCTCAAAATAAAAAATAAAAACCAGGCTGGAGATGTGCCCCAGTGGTTAAGCACTCCTGGGTTCAATCTCTGATACAAAAAAATAAAACAAAATGGTAAAACACTTGCCTAACATGTCCACAGCCCTGGGTTCCACCCCCAGCACAGCAAAAGAAATATTGCTAAGTTTGGGAAGGCTGCAAAACAGTATTTATTGTGTGTGTGTGTGTATGTAGATTTATACACACACACACATATACATATAACTCCATTTTCTATGTTAGTATATTTTAGTGACATCTAAGTCGAAATGGCTATATTCATAAATTACTTTCCTAAAAAAATAGATAAAATTCACATTAAACCTCCAACTTCAATTTTTTGCTATTAAAACAATTGCTTCCTAATTCTCATTAAGAAAAAGTTCTGATCAGAATCCAGAGAATTTCATTATACAACTACCCTGCATATGCATAACTGACTTCTAAAATTAAAGATGTTTTAACTCTACCATTTTGACCTGTAGAGTTTATCTACAAAACATACTCTAAAACAAAAGCACATTTACTTCTTTGATTAATTTCCTATAACTTCTAATATTCTACAAATTCATTTTTAGTCACTATTGTTTTTGCTTATCAACTCCTTTCACTAAAATTTCATTCAGGATTTTATTATAATCAACTGGGTCTCTATACATATGGAAGTTAAAGGTAGAAGCTTCCATCACTATGAAGATTTTAAGTGCAGGTATAGCCATCATTTTTGCCAAATCAAATTTTTTCAAGGTAAATACTTTTGCAGATTTAAATTCTGTTCAGATTCCCATTTGCAGTTTTAGTAATTTTTATTACACCCTGACAACTTTCATAAATCATGTTTATAGAAAGTAGGTTAAATGATCACAGTTTTTATCTATTTCTATCAGAAATACATAACAAAAAATTTTAAAATTAAGATTCTCAAGCTGGAGGTTTAGCTCAGTTGTAGAGCTTAACAGATTCAAGACCCTGGGCTGAAACCCCAACACTGCAAAAAATTTTTTTTAAATAAAAATAAAGGAACTCAAAGTCAAAACCTTTTCAGGATCAAATGGTTCTTTCAGGCAAGCTTACAGAATAAACATTGTTTATTTTTAGGTTAGTTCTTGCTCATTATAGATACCAATCTCATACTTTAAAAACAATGAAGGCACTTTAAAAAGTAGACTTACAAGCCGGGCACGGTGGCTCACGCCTGTCAGCCCAGCACTTAGGGAGGCTGAAACAGGAGGATCGCGAGTTCAAAGCCAGCCTCAGCAACGGCGGCGAGGCGCTAAGCAACTCAGTTCTCACTGTCTCTACATAAAACACAAAAAAAAGTAGTGCTGGGGATGTGGCTCAGGGGTCGAGTGCCCGAGTTCAATCCCTGGTACCAAAAAAAAAAAAAAAAGTAGACTTACAAATATAAGCATTTAAAGGAGAAAAATTGTCTCTTCACTTCCACTGAATTTGAATAGCATTAGTTCTATTTTAAAATGTTATTTTGTGAGGAAACTTTCAATTAATCTGTTACTTCCTACAAAAATTATTTTATTTATATCTTGGCCTTCCCAAAGAACATAAACAGTATGCCAAAAACACTCTATCAGATCCTAAATGGCTAGATAATTTTATACTAGCTAATAAGGATCAAGATTTTTATATTTTTGGGCTGAGGTTGTAGCTCAGTGGTGGAGCGCTTGCCTGGCATGTGTGAGGCACTGGGTTCAATTCTCAGTACCATATATAAATAAACAAAATAAAGATCCATCAACAATTAATAAAAATATTAAAAAAAAGATTTTATATCTTTATTAGCCCTTCTTCTGGCATTTAACAGATCTTATTCAAGTATATATATTAAAACAAATTAGTGCCCACCTTTTTCAAGGTCTACTTTTATGACATGAACACTTCAACAGAATAGAGTAACTCACACAAGAAGTTTTACAGTGCGTAGTTGCACACAAGACAAACATAATTTCTTTCCTTCCTCATCCCGTCTTCACTCCCTTCCTTCATTCCTATGTTACTGAAGATTAAACCCAGGGATACTCTACAACTGAGCTCCAGCCCCAGATACTTTTTATTTTGAGACAGAGTCTCACTAAATTGCCAAGGCTGCCCTTGAACTTGTGATCTTCCTTCCTCAACCTGAGTTGCTGGTATTACAACTGTGCCACACCAACCCAGGCTCACTTAGGCAATTTTTCTATATAACATTTTGGGGCCATTTAAAATAATAAATCCACTGCGCCAGAACATTCAGGTGCTCAACTTCTGGTTTCAAGTAAAGAATGATTAATTACCTGATGCTTCTACTTCACTTTGACTACACGACATGTCATCCAAACACAGGTCAATAAGAAGAATGTGTCCAACATCAGTTACCACCGCTGCCACACCAAAAAGCCATCGCAGACTTGGATGTAAATGCTGAGAACTTGCACTGGCTCCACCATGATTAATTATAGGTTCAATAGCTGTTACCTAGAAAGCAGAATATATGACTGGCTTTTCTTCTACAAAGTATGAAAATACAACCAAAAGCACAACAAACGGAATTTGAAGTTAAAGCAGATTATTAGTTTACTACAGATTTAAACATTATCAAATAGAGAATCATAAATCTGCAAATGATACTTGTGAATCCAAGTAACAATGAAATCTTCAGATACATTAAGGATCACACTATTATTTGAAAATACTGAGACAGGAGAATCGCGAGTTCAAAGCCAGCCTCAGCAACTAGCGAGGTGCTAAGCAACTCAGTGAGACCCTGTCTCTACCTAAAACACAAAATAGGGCTGGGGATATGGCTCAGTGGTCAAGTACCCCTGAGTTCAATCCCCAGTACCAAAAGAAAAGAAAAGAAAATACTAAAATCATGAAGCTGAGTAACTGATGTTTACAAAGAGCTTATTATGTGTCAGACATTGTGCTAATTGGCTCATTTAAAGTTCACAATAGGGGCTGGGGTTGTGGCTCAGCGGTGGAGCGCTTGCCTTGCATGCGTGAGGCCCTGGGTTCGATCCTCAGCACCACATACACAGCAATAAAATGAGGACATTGTGTCCACCTACAACTAAAAATATATTTAAAAAAAAAAAATAAAGTTCACAATAATCCTTTGATATTGAACTATATCAAAGTTCTATTTATTAAATTATCTATTTAAAGATGAGTAACTACAGTGCGTTTAGCCAACTTATAAAAGCCATAAAATCTTTAAGCATAAAACTCAAATTGTTCTCAGCTGGGTAGAGAGGTGCACACCTGTAACCTCAGCAACTCAGGAAGCTGAGGCAGGAGGATTGTAAGTTCAAAGCCAGCTCAGCAACTTAGCAAGACCTTGTCTCAAAATGAAAAATTAAAAAAGGACTGGGGATGCGGCTCAGTAGTTAAGTGTTCCTGGATTCAACCCACAGTACCAAAAAACCCCAAAAAACAAAAATATCCCACACACACTCAAAATTGTTCTCACTTAAGCTCTTCATCAGCCACTCCAGGATTAGACAGTGTCTTCTCTTAGTAAAAACAATGCCTAGCTGACATGAGGCTCTGGGTTCAATCCCCAGAACCAGAAAAAACAAACGAAAAAAGAAAAATAATAAATCATTCCAGAAAAGCTTACTGTCTACTCTTTCTTTTTCAAAATTACCTTTATTTTACTTATTTATATGTGGTCCTGAGACTCGAACCTAGTGCCTCACACATGCCAGGGAAGTGCTCTGCCACTGAGCCACACCTACTGTCTACTCTTAAACACACAATTATTTTCTTTTTTGGGGGGAGAGAGAGGCGTGCTGGGGATTGAACTCAGGGACACTGAGTCACATCCCCAGCCCTATTTTGTGTTTTATTTAAAGATAGGGTCTCGGGGCTGGGGCTGTAGCTCAGCGGTAGAGCGCTTGCCTAGCATGCGTGAAGCCCTGGGTTCGATCCTCAGCACCACATATAAATAATAAATGAATAAAATAAAGATCCGTCAACAACTAAAAAAAATTTAAAAAAAAAAAAAAATAAAGATAGGGTCTCACTGAGTTGCTTAGCAACTCGCCACTGTTGAGGCTGGCTTTGAACTTGTGATTCTCCTGTCTCAGCCTCCCAAAGTGCTGGGATTACAGGCATGCGCCACCACACCCGGCTGTAATATATTTTTACAGACAAAAGCCTGGCTGTCTCTTTCATCAGTACACAAACATTACATAATGTTTCTAATTCTGAAAGCTGTAATCTCATGAATTTTCTAATTAATGTAATGATATCTATAAATATTGAAATATCTTGTTTGTCATACCAGTGAAACAGATTGCATTCTTCAAATACTGTATGAGGTGATTATCAGTACTACCTTTTTTTAGAAGAGGCAATTAAAAACATTTAGAAGATATTATATCCTAGCCAAACTTCCTTTGACTAACATCTATCATTAATCCCACGTCTTTTCTTTCTCCTGGAGTCCCTCCTTCTTATGATTATCAACTATCTACTCAAATGAGCAACCAGCAACTTATTATTATTGAACTTATTAACTCTTGTTCCTTCTCAATCACTCTCATTCAAATGGTCAATGTGTCCTATCCATTTTACCTTCTGAATATATTTTGAATCTGTCCCTTCATACAACAATCTGTCATTTCCTTGGTTCAGTTCATCATTATTGACCTGAACTACAATAGTGTCCTTATGGCTTTTCTCATAATTCTGTTCCTGACCCAATCCAAGGAGCTTTTTACATGAGAGTTCTACTTAAAACATAAAATATAAATCATCATTGTAAAGCCCCTCGTTATAAACCAGGCCATACAAAATCTGAATCTTCCAAACCATTCCACTCTTTTTTGATTTTATATTTGTATATGTGTTTGTGTATTCATAAGTATATTCTTTCACCGGGTGTATATAGAAAAGCAGCAATAAACCTGCTGATGAAAAAACCTGGAATTTAAAGTACTTCTATAGGTACTATTGGGTAAGCTTGTTGGTGTATGAAAGGCATAAATATATTAGAATTAATAAATGGTGATTATAAATCAAACTATTATTTAAATATAATACTGAAATTTTAAGCAACAGTGAAGACATGTTTTTCCATATTGCTCCAACGTTATAGTCTCACTTTAAAAAGAAAAACATTTAAAAGTCTTATAGTTAAACATACTTTTAGAAATGTTGAGGGCCCTCATAGAACACAACTGGAGATAAGAACAAGACACAAATGATACTTTTCACAAAAACAAGTATTAGAACACTATCATTCTTAACTATTTTTACTTCAGAATTTTCTAGTTCTGAAGAATAGGAAGTTATATATTTAAATATTAAGTTCCTTTGATAGTAAGAGCATCCCAGCTCTTGTTTTGAAATTTTTGTTCACATTTATGTAAAAGTACACTGATAAGTGTACAGGTGCAATGAATTTTCTCAAAGTAAACATATTCCTGTAAACATTTAGTTTTGAAAACAGAATATCCAGGTATCTTAAACAGTACCTACCCTTCCAGGAAGAACAACTGCTTTAACCACTCTTGATACACCAAGGTCATAAAGACAAAGAACACTTCCTTCTGCTTCTTCCAATCCTATTAACAATCCACTTCTCTTCTGCCAAGAGAATTCTTTCACTGCAAGGACTACAGGAGGCTGTTGATTTACTCCACTAAATCTATATGCAGACAACCGCTCTCCTGTTACAGAGTTTACTACCTCAAGTTGTGGACCACAAGCCAAGCAAGCAAGTCCATTTTTCCCTAAGGGGGAACAAAAAGCAAAAATATTTCTTATTCTAATATTGTATACATACAACAAAACTGAACAGCAGTTAGCTCTTTTCCATATAAATATAATACACAGCTCATTAGCCAAACCTTTACAAATCATCTCCAAATTGAAACCTAAGCATTTATAAAACAGAATGTTCCTCAAATCAGTAGAATTAATTGAACATACTGTGCACTTAGATAAATTGAGAAACAATATGTAGAAAAGAACAAAACTTTTGAAACATAAAATAAGCAACTATGACCACATTAATAATCATTCAGTAAAGGCACCACATTACATGCTTAAATACATTATTGCATTTATTCCTTATCATATCTCAATACAAAGATAAGGCACATGAAGTTTAATGTAGTTTAACTTGTACAAAAGTCAGTTACAAGGTAATACAGTTCAGAAGTAGATCTCAAGTCTAACTCTAAAACTTGTGTTTTAAGTACTACATTATAACTTAAAAATTTTAAACTTGGAGCTATGGTAGTTACAATATAGGACAATTCTATCCCTGAAGAATTCACAATCTAAGACAAGACATTCATAACTAGTCTAACAATAGAAAATATCAGAACTTCTTGGTGCTGAGGATATAGCTCAGTCATAGAGCACTTGCCTAGCATGCCCAAGGGCCCAGGTTCAATCCTCAGCACTGAATACATATACACATTTAAAAAACAAAAAAAAACACCCTTCTAGGCCTACTAGCCAAGTTTAAATTTTATTTTGTCTACAATGTAAAGTTACTCTAGGGGGCAGGGTTACCAATCAGTAACAATCTGATCTTTTTTAAAAACATTAAAATGGACAAAAAGAGGGAGCACAGAGTAGAAGTAGGGAGAAGATAATACACTGGGTGGTGGCAATGGACAGAGAAAAGTGGATTGACTGGAGATTCATCTTAAAGGTAGAACAGGATTAGCTTGTTGACTGACTAGATATGGAAAGGTGAGTAAAACAAGAAAGAAGCAAGGGCTGGGGTTGTGGCTCAGTGGTAGAGTGCCTGCCTAGCATATGTGAGGCAGTGGGTTCCATTCTCAACACTGCATATAAATAAATAAAATAAAGGTCCATTGACAACTAAAAAAATATTTACCAAAAAAAAAAAAAGAATCAAGAATGGACCATGAACTTTCCCTTGAACAATTAAATGGGTGATAACTTTACACTAAATTTGAGATGTCCATCATGCATGATAGGTAGCTAGATATACATTTTATATAATAGGAACACTACAAATTTTAGTTTAAGAAAACAGCATGGTGTAGAGGGACCCAGAATGCCAGGGTTCAAAGTTCCTTTCTGCCATTTGGTATCTGATCAAGTTACTTGACCTATATGATTGTCAGCTACAAAGAAAAATGCCTAAGGAGAACAGTTTTATCCTACCTTAATGAAAAGTTGCTTTTGTTTATCTGGGCTTTTGGTACTGGGGATTGATCCAAGGGGCACTTTACCACTGAGCTATAACCTTAATCCCATTTTTATTTTGAAACAGGGTCTCACTGAATTTTTGAGCCTGGCCTTGAACGTGGAATCCTCCCATACTCTGGTATGGTTCTCTCCTGTATTACACAATCTAAAACCTACGTGTTAAGATCTCGTTCACATTAGGAAATAAATGAATTAGGAAATAAATCTTTCCAAGAAGTTTTTATCACCCAAAGTTTATAATCAGATTTTTCCACTCCTACGACTTATAGGTTCTAATCTTCAAACTCATCACCAAAAGATGTATGTGTATGTGGGGGGAAGTGGGGGGTTGAGGAAAAATTAACTATAATCCCTCAGAGATTCTCTGCTAATGTGTTCTGAAATATGCAGATGTTAAATATGTAGTTATAGGAATCCTAATACTTTAAGCTAGGCATGGTGATGCATACCTGCAATCCCAGCAACTTGAGAGGCTAAGGCAAGAAGATCCCAAGTTCAAGGCCAGCCTCAGCAATTTAGCAAGAACTAAGAACTTAGCAAGACCCTGTCTTTAAAATAAAAAGGTCTGGGGTATGGTTAAGCACCCCTGGGTTCAATTCCTGGTACCAAAAACAAACAAACAAAAAACACTTTATATGCTTTTTTAAAATCCCACATTAAAGAAACTACAATATTTATCTTACAGGTCAATCAAATTTAGTAAACCTTCAGCAACATTATTTTACCTGCAGCAAACTTTCCACGAAGCACAGATTCTAACGTTATTTCATCTTCCCTAAGAGCTTGAACAGTCACTTCGGGGAACTGCAGGAGACCACTAGTCACTTGAGCTGTTAAGTCTCGCATACTTCCACTGTAAATATTTTTAAAAGGTAACATTATTATGATACATTTGTATTACTGTATAATATACTCAATTATCTCCAGGCAAGAATATAGCAAGTAAACAAGCCACCATACAAAGTGAACAAGGTACAATTAAAACCTGGTTATAAAATATACAATATTTGTACCTAGGTCTGAAGTATTCTTTCCTAAAAAAATACTTCCCAAATGGCCTTTTGAAAATAAAAATTTATTAAGCCAGATATCCAAAGAATATATGTTATTTCCTAGATTCTTTGAAAATTGGCTTAATGTAAATTATCTTATTTTCTATGCTAGTTTCAGAGAATACACCCACAAACACACACACAGGAAAACTGATGCTTTTTTTTTTTTTTTCCAATTATCTCTTCAGTAAAAAGAGAGAAACTCCCTGAAAAATGTCCAAACTCACAAATGTTGAGAAATTGAATTTGGTATGTCTTTTATCAAATAGAAAAAAGTATCTAAAATTATCTTTTGTTTCCAATATATATGCGACTAGATTCCCAAATGACCCCTCCCAATGTAAAAAAAAAAAATGCTAGTCAAAATATAAAAAGTATCTTTTATATCCAAAAATGGAGAGAAGGTAAGAATTCTAATAGACATGGAAGCTGGCCCTTGGTCTTGAGGACTAGCAACCAAATCTAATTCTGGTGATTCTGACCTTGTTTTGGGCACTGTTGAATTCCACATAGAAGTTAAATCTTGGGGTTAGTGTAGTTAATGCAAGCTAAGAGGCTCCCTCTCACTCCCATTAAATTCCACAGGGATATGTGTCATCTTATATGAAAGAAATACTTATTGTACAGGATAGAGAGTCATAAAACTGTCTACTCTGACCTTGGTTCTGAGTCTACTTAGAAAAAGAAATTTTGTTTGCACACAAACTTTTGACCAGAATACAACCCATGTTATCCAAAAACCCTCAAGTGAAAATTTTATTATGAAGTGATAAGTCTCAGGTTGGTAGGACTCCAAGCAACTCACAGGGAAAAAAAAAAAAAATCCTTTGAAATCTCAAGAACTTCTCAAAGATGAAGGTCCAGAGCCAGGCCCAGTGGTGCATGCCTATAATCCCAGAGACAAAGGAGGCTGAGATGAGAATCACCAAGTTCAAGGCCAGCCTTAGCAATTTTGCAAGGCCCAGAGCAACTTGGAAAGACCCTAATTAAACTGGCCAGGGCTGTGCCTCAGTGGTAAAACACTTCTAGGTTTAATCTCTACCACCACGCCACACACACACACACACACACATACACACATAGAACTCTAATTGTTCAATACACACACTGTAAACAACAAAATAATTGTTATTTCAACATACACTACGCAAACATTTCTACAAAACATTTTGTATACAATTCTACTTTTTTCTTTTTGGCTAATAAAAAGACTAAGAGTTATGATTTAAATGTAAACTACCAGTGGGCCCTGAAAATTCAGTCTTTTAGTAGTTGTTCTTTTAAACTTAATTTTCTTTCTTTCTTTGTACTAGAGATTAAATTCATTGGCACTTTACCATTGAACAAAATCTCCATCCTTTGAATTTTTTTTTTTTTTTTTTAAAGACAGAGTCTCACTAAAATACCCAGGCTGCCTCCCACCTTGACTCAATCTTACCAGGCAGCTGGGATTAAAGGTATGCACCACCACATCTGGCTTAATTCAATTAATCAATCACCAAGCATTTTTAAAGCATTGTGTTGGAAAGGGTAGAATTCAAGGGCAGAAAAAAGACCTATTTCCCAACCACAGGAGTTTATATTCTAGAAGAAGACATACAGAATGTGCAAAGAAAACATGAAAGTTACAGAAGGATTTGAAATTTGAGAATTTGACAAAGGTAAAACAGCACAAGCCATGCCAAGCTGAAAGAGGAAAGAATATCAAACATTTCTTCCAATGAATGGGTCCAGGACTGGGAATGATTCTAGAACAGCTGAAACAAAATTTGTGAGATGAAACTAGATGGAATACACTTAAGACTTTTGAGCTAATTTAAGGAAGTTAGACTTACATTGGAGGTAATACAGGCAGTAAAGAGTACCTAAAATTTTTCAGGATTTCCACACTTAGCATAAAAAAAAATATTGTTTTTCTGTTTGATTCTGGTACTAGAGATTGAACCCAGGGTTGCTTAACCATGAAGGCACATCCCAGCAGGCCGCCACACCTTATTTTGAGACACGGTCTCACTCAGTTGCTTAGGGCCTGGCTAAATTTCCAAGTCTGGGCTAGAACTCAAAATCCTCCTGCCTCAGCCTCCTGAACAGCTGGAACTATAGGTGAGTCACCACGATCTTATTTCTTAAGGCTGTGTCTGCTAAATAACTGCATAACCTTTTTAAATTTGTACAAAATAGTCACGTTGAGCCCTAGGGCAGTGGCAAATGCCTATAATCCCATCTGCTCTAGAGGATGATCCTCCAAAGAGAATCTAAAGTCCCAAGCTTAGTTCACCAACTTAGCAATGGCCTAAGCAACTGAGACCCTGTCTCAAAAACAATATAAAGGGCTAGGGATGTAGCTAAGTGGTAAGTGCCCCTGGGTTCAACCCCAGTACCAAAATAATAATAATAATAATAATAATGTTGATTTGGGAACTAGTGACACTTAAATACATTAACGAAAAACTGGAATAAAAAGTCAGTACATCTGGCTACATTAGTAGCCCGGCAGCAGAGCACTTGCCTAGCATGTGTGGGGCACTGCCTTCGATCCTTCCGTACCACGTAAAAATAAACAAATGAAATAAAAGGATTTTGTCTATCTACAACTAAAAATTAAAGAAAAAGTCACAGCACATACAGAGAGAATATGGACTTCCTGTAACACTTAGCACACTTATCCTCTCTGGTAAAATCCGCAAAACAGGCAAACTTACCAGTAATTTCAACTCTCCTTTCAGACCTTTAAAGTTCACAAAAGACAGTTCTTAAAATTCAGACTCTCGGGTATCAAGAACAAACTCAAGTTCAGAGTTTCCAAAGAACCTACGCTTTCTTCTCAAGAGCCGAAGCTCTTGCAACCGTTTCTCCAACTATTTTTTTAAAAAATGGCGGACGGTCGGTAAAGCGCGTGCTTAGAATGCACGAGGCCATGGGTTCGACATCCACCCTCAAAAATAAACAAAAACAAAATAACGCTCCTTTCCCATAACTGTACACCCCTAGTATAAACTCCTTGGCTTTCAATAACAAAATGAACATATCCCCTCATAAAGCAAAACAAGTGAACCAATAGCAAAAGTAATCCTTCACCCAGCGCGGTGGCCACACCTGTAATCTCAGTGACTTTGGATGCTGAGGCAGGAGGATCACAGTTCCAGGCCAGCCTCAACCACTTAGTGAGGGCCTAAGCAACTAAGTGAGACTCTGTCTCAGAAACAATATAAAGGGCTAGGGATGTAGCTCAGTGGCGAAGTGCCCTTGGGTTCAATCCCCAGTAACAAAATAACAATAAATTTGTTTTGGGAACCAGTGACACTTCACTACAACATTGGTTTCAAAAGTCACAGTACATAAGCCAGGCGCGGTGGCTCCCGCTTGTAATCCCAGCACTTACAGAGGCCGAGACAGGAGAATCGTGAGTTCAAAGCCAGCCTCAGCAACCGCCAGGCGCTAAGCAACTCAGCGAGACCCTGTTTCTACATAAAACACAAAATAGGCTGGGGGTGTGGCTCAGTGGTCGAGTGCCGCTGTGTTCAATCCCCAGTACCAAAAAAAGTCACAGTACATAGGGCTGCACCTGTAGCCTGGAGGTAAAGCGCTTGCCCAGCATGTACAAAGCATTGCCTTCAATCCTTCTGCACCACATAAAAATAAATGAAATAAAGATATCGTGTCTATCTACAACTAAAAATTAAAAAAAAAAAAAGTACAAAGAAAATGTGAATTTCTTGTTAACATTTAGCACACTTGTCTTCCCTGGTAAAATCCTCCAAAAGAGATAAACTTACCAGTACTTACGTCTCTCCTCACAGACCCTTTTCAATGAAAGTTCATAAAAGACACTCTAGGATATCAAGAACAAACTCAAGCTCAGAGTTTCCAAAAAACCTACGCGTTCTTCTCAAGAGCCCACGCTCTTGCGACCGTTTCTCCAACTATTTAAAAAAAAAAAATGGCGGCCGAACGGCGGCCGGACGGTAAAGCACGTGCTTAGAATGCACGAGACCCTGGATTCGATATCCACCATCAAAAATAAACAAAAACAAAATAACGCTCCTTCTCTAACTGTACACCTCTAGTATGAACCTCCTCGGCTTTCATAACCCAATTAACATATCCCCTTAAAACAAGTGAACCAATAGCAAAAGTAATCCTTCACCCAGCACGGTGGCCACACCTGTGATCTCAGAGACTTTGGATGCTGAGGCAGGAGGATCACAAGTTCCAGGCCAGCCTCAGCCACTTAATGAGTACCTAAGCAGCTAAGTGAGACCCTGTCTCAAAAACAATATAAAGGGCTAGGGATGTAGCTCAGTGGTAGTGTCCCTGGGTTCAATACCCAGTAACAAAACAGTAACAATAAAAGTTGTCTGTGGAACCAGCAGTACAATATTGAAAAATTGGTGCCAAAAGTCACAGTACATGGGGTGGCATTTGTAGCTCGGTGGCAGAGCACTTGTCCAGCATGTGTGAGGCACTGTCTTCAATCCTCAGCACTACATAAAAATAAATAAAATATATTGTGCCTATGTACAATTTAAAAATTTTTGTTAATTCAAAAAAAAGGTCACAGTACAGAGAGGATGTGGATTTCCTATAACACTTAGCACACTTGTCCTCCCTGTAGAATCCTCAGAAAGAGGTAAACTTACCAGTAATTTCAACTCTCCTTTCAGACCTTTAAAGTTCACAAAAGACAGTTCTTAAAATTCAGACTCTCGGGTATCAAGAACAAACTCAAGTTCAGAGGTTTCCAAAGAACCTACGCTTTCTTCTCAAGAGTCAAAGCTCTTGCAACCTTTCCTCCAACTATTTTTTTTAAAAAATGGCAGACGGGCGGTAAAGCGCGTGCTTAGAATGCACGAGGCCATAGGTTCGACATCCACCCTCAAAAATAAACAAAAACAAAATAACGCTCCTTTCCCATAACTGTACACCCCTAGTATAAACTCCTTGGCTTTCAATAACAAAATGAACATATCCCCTCATAAAGCAAAACAAGTGAACCAATAGCAAAAGTAATCCTTCACCGAGCGCGGTGGCCACACCTGTAATCTCAGTGACTTTGGATGCTAAGGCAGGAGGATCACAAGTTCCAGGCCAGCTTCAACCACTTAATGAGGGCCTAAGCAACTGAGACTCTGTCTCAAAAACAACATAAAAGAGCCAGGCGCGGTGGCTCAAGCCTGTAATCCCAGCACTTAGGGAGGCTGAGACAGGAGAATCGCGAGTTCAAAGCCAGCCTCAGCAAGAGCGAGGCACTAAGCAACTCAGTGAGACCCTGTCTCTACATAAAACACAAAATAGGGCTGGGGATGCGGCTCAGTGGTCGAGTGCCCCTGAGTTCAATCTCTAGTACCAAAAAAAAAAAAACAACAATATAAAGGGCTAGGGATGTAGCTCAGTGGCGAAGTGCCCTTGGGTTCAATCCCCAGTAACAAAATAACAATAATAATGTTTAGGAACCAGTGACACTTCACTACAATACTGAAAAATTGGTGTCAAAAGTCACAGTACATGGGAATGCACTTGTACCTCGGTGGTACAGCGCTTGCCCAGCATGTATCAAGCACTGTCTTAGATCCCTCCGCACCACATAAAAATAAATAAATGAAATAAAGGGATTTTTGTCTACCTACAACTAAAATTTAAAAAATAAAAAAATCACAGTTCATACAGAGACAATGTGAATTCCCGTTAACACTTAGCACACTTGTCCTCCCTGGTAAAATCCTCCGAGGGGCAAATTTACCAGTAATTTTGACTCTTCTCACAGACCCTTTTCCATGAAAGTTCACAAAATATAGTTCTTAAAATTCATAGACTCTAGGATATCAAGAACAAACTCAAGTTCAGACTTTCCAAAGGACCTACATGTTCTTCCAAAGAGCCAACACTCTTGCAACCGTTTCTCCAACTATTTAATAAAAAAATCGCAGACGGGCAGTAAAGCGCGTGCTTAGAATGCGCGGAGGCCCTGGGTTCCGTTTCCACCATCAAAAATAAACACAAAATAAACGCTCCTTTCCTATAGCTGTATACTCCTAGAATAAACTCCTTTGCTTTCATAACAAAATTAACATATCCTCACATAAAACAAGTGAACCAATAGCAAAAGTAATCCTTCACCCAACACGGTGGCCACACCTGTAATCTCAATGACTTCTGAGGCTGAGGCAGGAGGATCACAAGTTAGAGGTCAGCGTCAGCCTCAGCCACTTGGCCAGACCCTTAGGGAGACCGTCTCAAAACGGAAATTTAGCCAGGCGCGGTGGCGCAGTCCTGTAATCCCAGCACTTTGGGAGGCTATGCCAGGAGAATCCGGAGTTCAAGGCGAGCCTCAGCATCCGGAGGCACTAAACAACTCAGTGAGGTCCTGTCTCTACATAAAACACAAAATAGGGCTGGGGATGTGGCTCAGTGGTCGAGTGCCCCTGAGTTCAATCTCTGGTATCAAAAAAATAAAATTAAATTAAAAGGGATGGAGATATAGCTCAATGGTAAAGCGCCCCTGCGTTCAATCCCAGTACACACACACACACACACACACACCAAAAAATAAAATTTAAAATTTAAAAACACTGTCTCAAACAAAAGTAATCGTCCTTAAATCTCCAAGGATCTCAAATTCTAAGACAGCTTCTGCAACTTTGCTAGACCCTGTCTCAAACTATAAAGAGCTGGGAATGTGGGTCAGTGGAGAAGCACCCTTGGTTTAAAAAATAAAAAACTTTAAATTTTTGACGGGCTTGGTGACGCACACCTGTGATCCCAATGATTCTGGAGGCTGAGGCAGTAGGACCACAAGTTCGAGGCCAGCTTCAGGAACTTACTGACCCCATGTCTTAAAATTAAAAAATGAAAAAGGCTGGATGTGGCTTAGTGGTAAAAAGCCCCTGGTTTCAATCCCCGCGACTCTCAAAAAAATATAAAATCAGAAAAAACTTTTAAGGACTGGGGATGTAGCTCCATGGTAAAGCGCCCTTGGATTTAATCCCCATTACCGCCGAAACGAAAACATAAAACCCCCACTCCAAACCCTCCTATTAGTTGGAAATCTCTGTTCACTGAACCCGTACCGCACGTTTTCCAATCTCGGGACAAACTTTCTTCCCTGCCCTGGACTCACCGAAGCCAGGCCCAGGAACGAGTGGAGTACAGGCCAACATAAGAGAAACTCAGAGAGCCAGCAGCCTCCCCCGGGGGAAGGCCCGCCAAGGTTTCAACCGCACCGGACAACAACAGTGAAGAAGCCGTCCTGGGCGGGTCAGGATCCCGCTGCCAGGGCGGGAAACGAACACCGAGACACTTCGCCGCAGCCGCCATGTGCCGCCACTCCATCTCGAAGTAGGTTATATAACTCAACGGCCGAACACCGGAGCGTGGGGCACCCGTCGCCGCTCGCGTCCGCCCCCTCGGGCCCGTTCCGCGCGGGCATGCGTCCGGCCTAGGCCCCACGAGGCGCCGCGCGGGGACAAGCCGGGCCCAGGCCGCGCCAACCAGTCCTTCGCCGCGCGGCCCAACCCCCGCTTTCCCTTCCCCCTACCTAAGAAGGGCGGGTGACCCAGCCGCCGCGGCCGCCGAGTCACGGGAGGCGCGAGGCCAGGCGTGAGCTCCTCCCGCGCGGGTCCGTCACAGCATCTCCCGGGAAACACAGGCTGGGCACACACGCCTCCGCCCCACGGAAACTGCTTCTCTGCTCCTCGGCCTGCGACCTCCCGGCCACCTCAGAGCCACACACACCCGTCCCCCGAGAGTGCTTTCGCCGGCTGCAGGCCCGCACACAGCTCAGCGGCTAAAATGCAGCCGCTGCTCGCGTCTCGTTGCTGGGTCCTGCCCCTCGCGACTCTACCGCCTAGTCTCGGACAGCGCCGGCGCTCCTCTGCGCATTACCCTGGGCGGACAGACCCAGTCCCACACACCAGAAAGGGGAGGGAAGGGGAGGGGAAGGGAGGAGGAAGGCGGAGAAGGAGGGGAGGAGAAGGGGAGGAGAAGAGGAGATCGCAGCTATGGAGACGGAGTTCTCGCGAGGTTTCCTGCCTCGCGCGCCGGCTCCGCGGGAATTTTCAAACTTCCCGTGGGGAAAAAAAAAAGTGCGGCGGGAGGAAGAGGAAAGGGAAGCAGCATCTGGAAAGAGCTGCTAGTGTACATAAAATAGGGTCTCTCGTCCTCGGATGAGCTAAGGGAGAGAAAGACTACAAATCCCATAGTGCCCTGCGCGTCGACCGGCTCCGGCGGCCCGGCCTGCTCACGGGGTGTGGAGTCGGGAATGGTAGTCTTCGCCGGAGGTAGTGCCGGGCGGGACCTGCTGGTACTCCTGCTGGCCAGGTTGTATAGCTGGAGAGAATCCTGGCGTTATCTTTTTGTCCATCCTGCTGGTGGGCAGGTGATACCCACTGGCAGATACACTTGCCCTGTTTTTCGTCCTGTGTTCTGGACTTTTCATGCCAAAAGCAGGCCTCCAGACTCCTAGGGAAAAGCTTTTTCCCTGTCCTACATGGCTTTTCAAATATTCCACCGTGCTTTCATGGCCAAAGGTGCGGCTTTGCCTACTTTTTCGTTGAAAATTTGCTTGGAGCTGAGGGTATAGCTGTGGTAGAGCATGTGCTCGCTGTGCAGGAGGTCCTCGGTTCAATCCCCAGTACCAAGAAGAAAATAATAATAATGACATTACCCCAAATCTGTTAGCTTTTTTTGGTTTGTTAATATCTTCCTTTGAAACTAGCCCTAGCTAGGTTGTGGCTCAGTGGTGGAGCGCTTTTCTAGCATGCCTTGAGCACGGGTTTGATTCTCAGCACCGCATATAAGTGAATAACAGGTCCATCAACAACCAAAAAAAATATTTAAAAAGAAAAACTAGTCCCAGCACCAAATATGTGTAATACTAAGTAGTAAATCTAATTAAAACGAAGTAGAGTGAGAATGCTAGCAGGCCACGTTTTTTTTTGTGTGGGGGGGGTTACCACCAAAAAAATAAAGGGGGAAGTTAAAAGAGTACCTCCTACCACTTTTTTTTTTTAATGTTTTTTTTTAGTTGTTGATGAACACAATGTCTTTATTTTATTGCTTTGTATGTGGTGCTGAGGATCGAACCCAGGGCCTCACGCATGCGAGGCAAGTGCTCTACCGCTGAGCTACAATCCCAGCCCCTCCTACCACTTTTAAAGTAAAAGTTTTTCTTTATCCGGGTGGCCTGGCGCAAGCCTGTGATTTCCAGCACCTCTGAGAGAGGCAGGAGGTTTGTAAGTTCAAAGCCAACTTTAGCAATTTAGCGAGGCCCTAGGCAACTCACCGAGACACTGTCCCTAAATAAAATATAAAAAGGGGCTGAGGAGGTAGCTCAGTGGTTAAGCCCCCCTGGGTTCAATCCTTGATACAAAAATAAAACAGGTTTTTGTTTATTGTCTTAATTTGCTGGGTGAGGAGGGGTATGCTGAGCATGCTAAGCATACTCTACCTCTGAGCTACACCCCCAGCCCCCTTAAAATGGACCTCTTCAAACAAAACATCCTTCTGTCATGTGTGCTGATGTATGTCCTTGTTTTATTCTACATTGTACACTTCCATCTTTTGAAACTACTTTATGCTCAATTCTTGAATACTGTTCTTGGTAGTCAGAATACAATTTTTAACCCAGGTGTGCTGTCTGAGAGCTGTGTGACCTGAAAATCAAGCACTCTTTAGAACAAAAGGAACTGGATTAGAGGATTGACTGACTTATAAAAAGACATTTATTAACCTTGCTCTAAAATCCCTTCTGAAGCCAGGGTGGAGGTGTACCACCTGTAATCCCAGGAGGCTGAGGCAGGAGGGTGGCAAGTTGGAAGTCAGCCTTAGAAACGCAAGGCCCTAAACAACTTAAGCAAGATCCTATCCCAAAATAAAAAATAAAAAGGACTGGGTCCCAGTACTTAGGGAGGCTGAGACAGGAGAATTGCGAGTTCAAAAGCCACCCTCAGCAATGGTGAGGTGCTAAGCAACTCAGTGAGACCCTGCCTCTACACAAAACACAAAATAGGGCTGGGGATGTGGCTCAGTGGTGGAGTGCCCCTGAGTTCAATTTCCAGTACCAAAAAAAAAGGACTGGGGTTTGTAGCTCAGTGGTAAAGTACCCCCAGGTTCAATTCCCCAGTACTACCAAA
Organism: Geosciurus inauris; assembly: GCA_004024805.1. NCBI lineage: Eukaryota > Metazoa > Chordata > Mammalia > Rodentia > Sciuridae > Geosciurus > Geosciurus inauris. Next base: position 58,077 of record PVHX01002784.1, on the reverse strand, counting down.
AAAAAAAATCTGATTGTAAAATTTAAAAATCTATGTCATTATTATTCAGACTAGTCAACTTTCTACATGATCTTGCAGATTTTAATCTTTCCACCATTACCAATAGACTGAGTTTTGTATGATTGTCTATAACCTGGACCAGTCCTACCTGTCCTATTTTATTTCACTACATAGGATTCGTACAAATCCTTTCTTTGCTCTCCCTTTCAGTGTCTCTCGGCTTTTCCTCTTCCTGTCTAAATCTTAACATTCATCAGGGGCCAGTTCAAGCCTCTCTTCTCTCCTAAATCATCCCTTAAACTTCAGCTCACATGCATCATTAAAAGTTTGCATTGGAGGGCTGGGGTTGTGGCGCAGTGGTAGCGTGCTTGCCTAGCATGCGTGAGGCACTGGGTTCGATCCTCAGCACCACATAAGAATAAAATAAAGATATTCTTCCCAACTACACCTAAAAAAAATAAAATAAATGTTTAAAAAGAAAAAGTTTGCATTGGAAACTGGCTGTGTTATTTTATGTCTCTTTCCCTTTTTGCCCTTGATTCTCTCCACCCACCCATGAACTCCATCTCCCAGCTACACTGGGAGCACACACTACATCTTTTGAAAATGTTTGCTTCATAGCTACTGCTTTTTAAATCACCTTATAAACTTAATTTCCACTTGAAAACTCTCCTTCAACCTTTTCTCCTCTTTTCAATCATTTAACTAAGCAAATGCTACATTCTTTTAATTAGGTTCAAGATATGTTAGTAACTGTCAAATGAAAAAATAATCTAAGTTTGGTAGTCAAAGGAGTTTAGTGAAAGGTAATTAAATAAAATCAAACATTTCTTTTATGTAATACTTCACTTCCTTTAATATGCTTGGCATTTACCAAAGTTGTTTGACCATGGCATCCATTTATACATGAGAACAACTTGCCTCATTAGTGTTCCACACCACAGACTTTGGTAAACACAGCTTCAAAGCTTTCCCTTTTTGAATGAAGCATAGAGTAATGAAAAGAATGTGATCATTTGGAGCCAAATAAACTTGGTTTTTAATGCTTTTTCACTACTTGTAGCAACATGACTTTAATTGGGTTACTTCATTCTTTGAGCCTTTCTCAGTTAAGATGTTACTTCTTTTACTTCCTTTGCAGTTATTGCAAAAATTAGAGAAAATTAGACACCAAGCTCAGAACCTCATTCCTTTTCACCTATACCTTCATAAGATACAATAATATTAATTAAAAGGACTAGGAAATGATAATGATAATAACTAATACAGACTCTCCTGCTTCCATTTGGAGTATTTTATTCAAGAGGCAATATTTCAATTCCAACCTAGTGTCCTGGGAGTGACTGACAGCCATCTAATTTCAGAGAATTTAGAACCTCATTGAAGGGTCATGAATTAGATCTCCATTTGTTCCCCACTACATTCCAATGATGACACAGTAGGTGACAAGAAAGTGCTAAAGTTATTGTATAGTGAATAAGTAAATACTTATCAATTTCACCAAATTGGAAAGTATGAAACATTTGATTAATAAGGGACCCTAAAAATGTTCTAGGTCAAGCACTTTTTTTTTTTTTTGTAGATAGGAGAATTAATTGTCAAGTGATTTGCCACACGTATTTTGGAACAGGTAGAATTTGTTTTGTTTAAAAAACAGACACTGAGCTGAAGGTGGCGGCACAAACCTGTAATCCCAGCAGTTTGAGAGGCTGAGGAAGAAGGATCACAAGTTCAAAGCCAGCCTCAGCAATTTATCAAGGCCCTAGGTAATTTAGTGAGACCCTGGCTCAAAATTAAAAATTTAAAAAGGGCTGGTGATGTAGTTCAGTAGTTAAGCACCCCTGGATTCAATTCCCAGTATCCAAAAAAAAAAAAAAAAAAAGCACTTTGCACGGTGCAGGGCACTCACCTGTAATCTTAGCAACTCCAGATTCTGAGGCAAGAGGTTTTTAAGTTCAAGGTCAGCTTGGGCAAGTTAGGGAGACCCTGTCTCAAAATAAAAATTAAAAAGTGTAGGGGAGGAGCTGGGACTGTAGCTCAGCGGTAGAGCGCTTGCCTCGCATGCGTGAAGCCCTGGGTTCGATCCTCATACCACATACAAAGCAATAAAATAAAGACATTGTGTCCATCTACAACTAAAAAAATATTAAAAAAAAAAAAGTGTAGGGGATATAGCTCAGTGTTAGAGCACCTCTAGGCTCAATCCCCAGTATCACAAAAAATAAACTTTTCTGGCATTAAAATATAGTCTTTCTGCATTTGAGAAAATGTTTGCACAAATGATTCTCCTTAAAAAAATCACAAATTTTATTTCTTTATCCAAAGACTGATGACATGTACATTCAACACAGTACCGTAATTAATCTCCTCTTAAAAATTGTTCCCCCTTTCTACATCTCCCTTTCTTTCACATTCTCATTTCCCGAAGCCTTTTTACGATCTGTACATTTTAGCTAAAACAATCCAAGGCTTCTTTGTGTCAATGGTATTGCAAGTACTGCTCCTGTGTCACAAATCTTTTGCTTGCTAGAAACTTACTCTAAGAAAACATAGTTAAGAAAAGTTGAGTGTGCAGAGTCAGAAAGTGATGGAAATGAGAGTCAAGTTCAATGTCCTGAGGAGGGAATAGGTCACCTATTTTAACAAATGTTTTGTGCCAAGTTTGTTAGACAGTCTCAGGCTTATTTTGTCTCATGAACTTATTTAAGTCTTTGAGCTTGCACATCCTGTATTAACTGTGGTGTCTGCATGGTGCTTTAAGTTTTCAAAGCATATTAAATTGTTAGTCAGAACATTATTTCTGTGTGGTTTAAATTGTAAACTGGGTGCTGGGATTGTTCTGTTTTGGTTTTGCCTTCTGTGTTTTCTGGTTTTCATTCCTTCTTGAATCTTCTGTGTGGTTTTGTAATGAACTGCAGGTAACTATGTTGGATTTGATTGAAGTGTAGGTGATATCAGTTTTTCACCAGGGAACATTTGTGAAAATTGAAACAAGATGTTAACTAGGATGCCCTACATGGAAAGACAGCTAAAGAATGTATAGAACAAAATTTGGTATACCCTAGAGACTCTTCTCCTGAAAATAAGTTGAAATGTGGGAGATCTTTAGGGTTTAGAAATAAATTATTTATTAGCAAACCACATAATTACATTACAGTAAAGAAAGCAGTAAAGAACTTTAATAAAACCACAATTATATGCTTAAAGTTCTAAATCATGATTCTCAGGTAGTATTTTTCAATACAGTTTTATTTTATCTCACCTTCTTATCATTCATTCATTTGTTCATTTATTCACATGTTAACACTCAGTGCTGAGGACTGAACCCAGGGCCTTCTGCATACAACCCACATGCTGTACCACTGAGCTACAGCTACAGCCCCACTTGATAAATCTTTGATAAATAGGACTGGGGAGATATCACCTCAGTAGAGTAGACAGTGGAAAACAACTTCCAAAACAGAAGGGTAGAGATGCATCCAAACCGCAGCATAAGAATTATTGTGTCTGAGTTACAGTGTTGAAGGATTAGAAAAAAGTTTTAAGTCTTTCAGTTTGAAGATCAGGACAGTTTGAAAGAATAAAATATTCCCATTAACTCTATAAGACTTAAATGGAGTCCTAATGCAGAAACATTAAAGGATAAAATGATGTGTGAAAAGTAACTTTGGCAGACTCCTATGTAATTCCACCTGATTTGGAAATCACGTGTTATGTAGAATAAATCTCAAAAGGCCATTTCATGAGAGTCGCAGGCAGAGTCCTTATTGGTTTTGGTGAAGTTATTTAATTTGAATCATGTCTTTCTTTTGGTTTTGGGAGACCCCCTTCAAGCATGCACACTCTCTACCTCCTGGAGACAAGATCTCAATCAGTATCTCCTTTCTTCATTGTAGCCTTCAACTCCCCCAAGACCAGGGATCCAGTTTCCTATTTTAGACCAGACTCATAACTTAAATGCAATAGGGTCAGCCCTTCAGCATATGACTTAAAAGCAACATTCACCTGAGACTCCCCTTGAATATATGAAACACTTTGGATCATGAAGAACACAAACAATAATAAATGTTGGCAAGAATGTGGGGGGAAAGGTACACTCATAGATTGCTAGTGGGATTGCAAATTGGTGCAACCACTATGGAAAGCAGTATGGAGATTCCCCAGAAAACTTAGAATGGAACCATCATTCGACCCAGCTATCCCACTCCTTGGTTTATATCCAAAGGACTTAAAATCAGCATATTTTACAGTGATGCAGCCACATCAATGTTTATAGCAGCTCAACTCAAAATAGCTAGACTATGGAACCAACTTAGGTGCCCTTCAACAGATGAGTGGATAAAGAAAATGGAATATTACTCAGCCTTAAATAAGAATGAAATTATGGCATTTGCCAGTAAATGGATAGAGCTGGAGAATATCATGCTAAGTGAAATAAGCCAATCCCCAAAACCAGAAGTCAAAGCCAGGCATGGTGGTGCATGTCTGTAATCCCAGCAGGAGAGGCTGAGACAGGAGAATCATGAGTTCAAAGCCAGCCTCAGCAACAGCGAGGCGCTAAGCAACTCAGTGAGACCCTGTCTCTAAATAAAATATAAAATAGGGCTGGGGATGTGGCTTAGTGGTCGAGTACCCCTGAGTTCAATCCCTGGTACCAAAAAAACCCCAAACAAACAAAAAACAAAGGCCAATTGTTTTATCTGATTTGCGAATGCTAATTCACAATAAGGGGCAGGGCTAGGGAGGAATAGAGTTACTTTAGATTGGGTAGAGGGGAGTGAAGGGAGGAGAGGCAGTATGGGGGTAGAAAGGACAGTAGAATGAATCAGACATTATTACCCTGTGTACATGTATAACTATACAACTAGTGGGATTCTACATCATGTACAACCAGAAGAATGAGAAATTATATTCCATCTATATATGATGTATCAAAGTGCATTCTACTGTCATGTATAAGTAATTAGAACAAATAAAAAATCAATAAATAAAAAAGCATTAAAAAAACATGGACAAAAGAGGTATAAATTTGAATCCTGACCTGTGAAGCTACCCTTTGCTATTGGTACATCCATGGAAAGTGAACTTCCACTGTCCAAGCCTCAGTTTCCTTACCTGTTGTTGAGGATTATGTGTGAAAACATGAGTAAACTTTCTACAGCTACCAAGTATTTGCTATCAGATGACTAATTTAAGATATTAAGAGGGGCTGGGAATGTAGCTCAGTGGTAGAGCGCTTGCCTCGCATGCGTGAGGCCCTGGGTTCGATCCTCAGTACCACATACAAAGCAGTAAAATAAAGACATTGTGTCCATCTACAACTAAACAAAAAATTTAAAAAAAAAAAAAAATAAGAGCAGGAAAATTCCCTGGGCTCAGTAGGGCATGCCTATAATTCCAGCAACTAGTAGGCTAAAGCAGGATTGCAAGTTTGAGAGTAACCTGAGCAATTTAGCCAGACCCTAAGCAATTTAGCAAGGCCCTGTTTCAAAATAAAAAGGGCTGGGAATGTAGCTCAGTGGCCAAGCACTTTCCTAGCACATGTGAAGTCCTGGGTTCAATCCCCAGTGTCAAAAAATTTAAGAAAGGAAGGAAAGAAGAAAGGAAGGAAGGAAGAAAATAGTTTTCACTTTCCTTTGTCTTTGGGCTGGAGTATAGCTCGGGGGTAGAAGGCTTTCCTAGCATGCACCAAGCCCTGGATGTGACCCTGAAAGTTCCAAAACTTAAACAAGAACAACATATGATAGTATGGACTATATTTCTCCATTGTTTTGGATGAATTGTTCTACTGGGGATTGAATCCAAGGGGCTTAACCACTGAGCCACATACCCAACCTTTTTTATTTTTTTAAATATTTTTTAGTTATACATGGACACAGTGTCTTTATTTTGTTTATTTATTTTTATGTGGTGCTGAGGATTGAACCCAGTGCCTCACACGTGCGAGGCAAGCGCCCTGCCACTGAGCCACAATCTCAGCCCCCTTTTTTATTTTGAGATAGTTGCTTAGGGCCCCCAAAGTTGCTGAGGCTTGCCTTGAATTTGCAATCCTCCCACCTCAGCCTCCCAAGTTGCTAGGATCACAGGTATATGCCACCGCACCCAATTTGTCAGGCTATATTCTATCACCCTATTAATTTTACTTTTACATTGCTGGCCATTAACTTTTCTTTTCTCTTTCTTTCTTTCTTTCTTTCTTTCTTTCTTTCTTTCTTTCTTTCTTTCTTTCTTTCTTTCTTCCTTCCTTCCTTCCTTCCTTCCTTCCTTCCTTCCTTCTTTCCTTTCTTTCCTTTCTTTCTTTCTTTCTTTTCTTTCTTTCTTTCTTTCTCCCCCCTCCTCCCCCCTCCTCCTTCTTCTCCTCCTCCCCCCCTCTTCTTCTCTCCCTCCTCCTTCTCCTCCTCCTCCTCCTCATGAGGTTTTGCTATTTTGCTCCTGCTGGTCTTGAATTCCTGGGCTCAAGCAATCCTCCTACCTCAACCTCCCAAGTAGCTGGGACTATAAGGACATGCTGCCACATCTGGTTTGGTTGTTGATTTTGAATGTTAGTCTACCTATATAATTATAGATTATCAGAGTGAGAAGGGCTCTTAGAAATCAACAAATCAAACTTATTTCAATGAGATTTTTGCCCCAAATCCTAATTTTTTGCCATCCTAGACAATGAACAGGGTCCCTAAGTCTCTGTCATTTTCTTCTCTAGAAAAACAGACATGACCCTTTAGACACAGCTACTAAAAAAATAATAAAATCTACTCTTCTGCCTACTTTAAGACACCAACAAGTATAATTAGATAGGAAACAAAACACAGCATAGGTATGAAAGAGAAGCAAACAAAACATTTCTAGCTTAATGAACCAGAAAAAAATAATCTTATGTTACTATATAATTGCTGCTATTATCTAATATGTTGGCACCAAGTTCACAGAAGGGACACTCTAGACAAAGGAAGCTAATGAACGATGTTGCTATTTACACATTGAGAAGTCTGTGGCCTTGAAATAGGAAAGGGGACAAGGATCTGCTACAGCATCTATCACACTGTATTCTAATTACTTCTTGTAAGTTATTTTCCTGACTACACTGTGAGCTTTGTTATTGCAAAAACAATGTCTTTGTCATCTTTTTCCCTCAACATTCAGCAAGTACCTCACATATGTTCATTCACTTTTTTTTTTTAAATAAATGAATGAATACATTTTCTCTTCTATTCATGGGGTTAGGAGAACAAGACAGAAGAAAAAAGATAGGTATTTGTTGAAAAAAACATGAGTGAATCTTCCTTTAATATTCTTTAGATTCTGTAAGAGTTGTGGGGCTTTTTGTTTGTTTTATTTTATGGGATGCCAGGGGTTGAACTAGGGAACTACCAGTTGCTAGGCAAGCATTCTACCACTAAGCTGCACCCCCAGCCCCAAGAGCTCTGTTTTAATTTACAAGCAGCCAACTCTGCTGGTTAGACCTGATGGAGATATACTTTCTGAGCATAAAATCCAGGCATGGGGCTGGGGTTATGGCGCAGTGGTAGCGTTCTCGCCTGGCATGCGTGAGGCACTGGGTTCGATCCTCAGCACCACATAAAAAAAATTAAAATAAAGATATTCTGTCCACCTACAACTAAAAAATAAATGTTTAAAAAAAAAATCCAGGCACTGACTGTATTCAAGCAAAATTCTCTTCAAAGCAGCTCAAAGCTGGGCATGGTGGCCAACGCCTGTAATCCCCAGCACTGTGGGAGGTTGATACAGGAGAATCACGAGTTCAAAGCCAGCCTTAGCAACGGTGAGGCTGAGGTGCTAAGCAACTCAGTGAGACCTGTCTCTAAATAAGACACAAAATAGGGCTGGGGATGTGGCTCACTGATAGAGTACACCAAAGCTTTCACAAAGTACCTCCTTGGGATACAGTTGGTGCTAAGGTGTTAAAAGTTTCTGGTTGACACTTGTTTGAATTAGAGAAGTCTTCCTGTCTATTGTCATTCAAACTTTGGATGCCCTGTGAAGGTTCCAGATGAGAAAAAAGATAACAATAATCCAAAGCTATATATAGTTCCTTAACGTGGTAGGTTCCTTACTTTCTTTTTCTTCTTTATTTTTAGTTCATTGCCTTACCATTTAAAGAGTGAGCAACTGGGTGTGGTGATATATGCCTGTAATCTCAGGAAGCTGAAGCAGGAAGATCTCAAGTTCAAGACCAGCCTCAGCAATTTAGCAAGTTCCTAAGCAATTTAGCGACACCCTGTCTCAAAATAAAAAAAAAACAAAAAGGAGCCAGGCACGGTGGCACAAGCCTGTAGTCCCAGCACTTAGAGAGGCTGAGACAAGAGAATCGTGAGTTCAAAGCCAGCCTCAGCAACAGCGAGGCGCTAAGCAACTCGGTGAGACCCTGTCTCTCTACATAAAACACAAAATAGGGCTGGGGATGTGGCTCAGTGGTCGAGTGCCCCTGAGTTCAATCTCCAGTACCAATAAATAAATAGATAGATAGATAGATAGATAGATAGATAGATAGATAGATAGATAGATAAAAAGGGCTAGGGATATGGCTAAGTGGCTAAAAGCCCTGGGTTCAATCCCCAGTACCAAAAAAAAAAAAAAAGTGAGCAACAAAAATGAAGACATTTGATGAGGTCATCATCCTCATGCCATCACATTTTAGTCTTTTGACCTTCAATAATCCCTACTCCTGGCCGGGACCAGTGTAGCACACCTATAATCCCAGAATCTCAGGAGGCAGAGGCAGGAGGATCATGAGTTCAAAGCCAGCCTCAGCAAAAAAGCGAGGCACTAAGCAACTCAGTGAGACTTTGTCTTTAAATAAAATACAAAATAGGTCTGGAGGTGTGACTCAGTGGTCAAGTGCCCCTGAGTTCAATCCCCGGTACCCCCAAAATTTTAAAAAGTAAATAAATAAATTCCTACTCCTTAGCTCAGGTTTTCATATTGACCACCCTAATTACTTTGGGGGGGGAGCAAAAATTTTAAAAAGTAAATAAATAAATCTCTACTCCTTAGCCCAGGTTTTCATATTGACCACCCTGATTACTTTTTTGGGGGGAGGTGCACTGGGGATTGAACTCAAGAGTACTTGACCACTGAGCCACATCTCCAGCCCTATTTTGTGTTTTATGTAAAGACAGGGTCTCACTGAGTTGCTTAGCACCTCGCTGTTGCTGAGGCTGGCTTTGAACTCACCATTCTCCAGTCTCAAACTTCCAAAGTGCTGAGATTACAGGCATGCAGCACCACACCCGGCTTTCTGATTACTTCTTCTTCTTTTTTTTTTTTTTTAAATATTTTTTAGTTGTAGATGGACACAATATCTTTATTTTAATTTTATTTTTATGTGGTGCTGAGGATCGAACCCAGTGCCTCACACATGCGAGGCAAGTGCTCTACCACTGAGCCACAATCCCAGCCCCCTGATTACTTCTTAACTGACAGGCCCACTTATCTGCGATAAGAGTGTCTCCTATCTCTGAGGAAGGTGGCACATGCCTATAATCCCAGCAGTGTAGGCAGGAGAATCACAAATTTGAGGTCAGCCTCAGCAATTTAGCAAGACCCTCAGGAATTTAGTGAGATCCTGTCTCAAAAAATAAATAGGAAAAAAGGATGTAGCTCAGTGGTAAAACTCCCCTGGGTTCAATTCCCTGTATAAGAAAAAAGTGTCTCCTATCTACACCATGAAAATTTGCTGCTGTCTTCCTGCAGTGTTTTTACTTTTATTCTCTTCCAAAGCCCTGGCTTGTTCTTGCCTTTTGCTACTTTTCTGAACCATGTGTCCTGTTGTTTTCTTAATTTTTAGACCATCTGATTTCTATGTCACTTTTAGTTTCCCGAAAAATTTCCTTACCCTCTTGGATTTTAATTTTTTTCCTGACATTTTATACAGCCAACACTTGTGCTTATTTTTGAAGATTGAAAAGAGGGATGAGATAAGAGAGATAGGATCTGGCTTTCTCAAGAAAACAGCACTATAAACAATAGTCTTGACCTTGGAGGAAACTTGGCGATGCTAGGACCCCTAAGGTTCATCCGTTTCAAAGAGATGGACTTGTAGGAACCACATTCCTAGGAGGTTTATATACAAGCAAAACAAACAAACAAACAAATCCAATTTATTATGCATGTATAACAGTGGGTATATTTTTACCTTGACTAGAATCCCTATTATCCCCACCTGATCCAGGGCACCCCCGCCACTTAAAATAATGAAGTATATGGGAATCTGAGTAAGCAAGAAATTGCTTGGAGAATATGAAATCACAGTGTAGGGGGTGAGGGGATAGTTGAGAGGAATGTCTCATCCAGGTCTGGGAAGCCTGATGACTCACAATTGCCTCTCAATAGAGAACAGGCTGTGCTGGACAGACACAGCCAACTCTGACTTCCTTTCCCACACTAGGGTTGCCACTGCCATTCTGAATACAAGGTCAATCAGACAGGGCACAATACAACAGATGGATTTTTGCTGTGCAACTGCAGTTAGGCTTGCCTCCTGGGATTGTTCCCAGGGCACTGTGAGTGGTGTATTGGTTATGTTCACACTTCTCAGCCACATATTTATTCATGCAGTCTCTTGATTCATGCCTGCTGGATGGGTGATTGAGTTTGTGCTCAGTGTGAATTTTTTATATATACTTGTTCCTGTCCCATAGCCATGGAGGATTGGCTCCAGGAACCCTGAGAGCCTGTCTCAAAATCTGAGGATATGCCATTATATAAAATGATGTTGTATTTGAATGTAATTTATGCATGTCCTCCTGTATATTTTTAATCATGTCTAGATTATTTGTAATGCCTAATGCAATGTAAATGCTATGAAGATAGGGTAATGAAAAAAAGAAAGAAAAAAAAAAACAGTGGGTACACAGCCCAGATGCAATTTTTTTCACAGATATTTTTGATCTTCAGTTGGTTGAATCCACAGATGTGGAACCCAGGGATACTGAGGGTCAACTATATTGTCTTTTTTTTTTAATGGTGCTAGGAATTGAACCCAGGGCCTTGTGTATGCAAGGCAAGCACTCTACCAACTGAGCTATATCCTCAACCCAACTATATTTTCTTTTTCACATTGTAAACAAATGAAAAAAGACTTATCGCTACTCTGTTAATAAAGTATAACCATCAATTACATACTAAAAATTGTGTTTGTGTCTTTAAATATAAATGTATAACAGTTTATTTTATAATGGCAAATGTACAGGGAATTAATTCAGCTTCGGATTTACAGCTTAAGTAATATTTCTTATTTTATCTTATGCCACAAAAAGAGAAGATATTCCTATTTTATTTTTAAAGTGTGCTCCTTATTTTGTAAAATGTAACCTTACTCTACTAAAGTCATTTGCTAAGTTTCGGTTATTGAAAACCAAATAGGTGAATGAGCTGTTGGTGTAGCTCAGAAAAAGTTATATTAGAAGAGAAGAGGGCCTTGCCTGGGTGGGGAGACCTATAATCCCAGTGACTCAGAAGGGTAAGGCATGAGGATCACAAGTTCCAGGCCAGCCTGGGCAACTGAATAAGACAGTCTCAAAAAAAAAAAAAAAAAAAAAAAGAAAAGAAAGAAAGAAAAAGAGAGGGGGTGCGGTGTAGGGAGTGCAGGGAGTGAATCCCAAGTTCAAAGCTAGCAACAGCGAGGCACTAAGCAACTCAGTGAGACCCTGTCTCTACATAAAACACAAAATAGGGCTGGCGATATGGTTCAGTGGTCGAGTGCCCCTGAGTTCAATCTCCAGTAATTAATAAATAAATAAATAGGCTGTAGATGTAGCTCAGTGGAACTGCTAGGTTCCAGTTCTGCAAAAAATAAATAAATTTGAAATCCAAACGCCTGGTAACTTAGACTGTGACCTTATTCAGAAACAAAGTTGTTGGCAGCTTTGGTATAATCACAGGTACTAGAAAGGCCACATAATCAGTACTCCAGAATTGTTTTATTCATTATTTCAAGAATTATAAATTTGGTCCTACATGTTGATTGCTTAAGAAAACCTACAGGATATTCTCAGTAACAAGCACAAAGAAACCCAAGACTCTGCCAAGACCCCAAAGAGTCCCAAAAGGATAGCTATTCTGTATTATCATAAATCATTCTGCCAACTTAAAACAACTGCTCCTGAGTATAGGAACACCAGCACGTGAATGAACAAATGGCTTCAGTCTGTCCTGGCTGAACAGACCCCCTCCCTTGCCAATGAGACTAACTCTAAGCAACAAGAGGAGCTTGTCCTGAATTTCCCTGAAATCCTACAGCACTAGAACTGTTAAACAAGGAGCATAAAACCCCAAGAGCTGGCATGCCCTCCTCAACCACATTTCCCAGCTGCTTGAAGCCAAGGACAGGAACAGACAATGCCTTCCAGCTGTTTCAGGGGAAAGGGTTCAAAGTGATACTCATTTTGGCTTTGTTCAAGTTCAGCCCATACTGCTGAAGAAGATTCACCACCTTTCCAGTGCTTTCAGAATGATCTCTGCCCTGGCAATCACTATTACACAAAGGTTATGCACTTCAGCTCTCACGAAACAGTCAGGAAAATCCAAATCCACAAAACTGGAAGATGAGGAATAAAGATCAGGGTAACACAAAGTTCTGATCATCTTATCTAACATGCAGGATTTTGAAATTGGGCTTCTACATATGGAAAACATATGTGTCTACAGGGTTACGATTCATAAAAATTCCTCTAAAATGATCGCCGATGAGATGATCTGTAAAAATGTGGAATCTGAATCAGATGACTTTTTTGCCACTTTCTGCCTCCTTCAGTTTAAACTTGGCCTCCCCTTCTCTGTATTCTAACATGTTTTTGGGGAAACTCATATCTGAGAAAGCCAAAATTAGCAAATACTATATGACAAAATTCACATACATAATTTTACTTAATTAGAAGTAAGAGAGACTCTTTATACAGTGTTTTGATATACTCTAAACTCCAGAATTACCATTCTAGATTGGGGTGTAGCTCAGCAGTAGAGTGCATGCTCAAGGCCCTAAGTTTAATCCTTAGCATCAAAAATAATAATAATAACAAGAACAAAATCATTCTGCACTCTTCCACAGGAGGCCTACACCCCACTACTCTGTTGCCGCCATGTCTCTAGTGATACCTGAGAAGTTCCAGCACATTTTGAGAGTACTTAACAAATGCTGATGGGTGGTGGAAAAAAACCTTTGCCATCACTGCCATTAAGGGTGTGGGGTGAAGTTATGCTCATGTGGTATTGAGGAAAGCAGATACTGACCTCATCAAGAGGGTTGGGGAACTCACTGAGGATGAAGTTAAATGTGTGATCACGATTGTACAGAATCCACAACAGTACAAGATCCCAGCCTGGTTCTTGAACAGACAGAAGGATGTAAAGGATAGAAAATACAGTCCAGTTCTGGCCAATGGTCTAGACAACAAGCTCCAGGAGGACCTGGAGTGACTGATGATTAGGGCCCATAGGGGACTATGCCACTTCTGGGGCCTTTGTGTCCAAAGCCAGCATACCAAGACCACTGGGAGCCTATGGCAGTACCTTGGATGTGTCCAAGAAGAAATGAGTCTATAGGCATTTTCTGTTAATAAACAGTTTATATACTAAAAGAAAAAATTATTCTTCTCAGTATTGTTGATTTCTTCATTGAACAAGTCAAACACCTACACTTTTTTTGTGTGTGTGTCAGAGATTGAATCCAGAGATTGAATCACTAAGCTACATCCCCAGCCCTTTTTTTGTTTTTTGGTACCAGGGATTGAACTCAGGAGCACTCGACCACTGAGCCACATCCCCAGTCCTATTTTGTGTTTTATGTAGAGACAGGGTCTCACTGAGTTGCTTAGCACCTTGTCATTGCTGAGGCTGGCTTTGAACTCACGATTCTCCTGTCTCAGCCTCCCAAGTGCTGGGATTACAGGCTTGAGCCACCGCATTTTATTTTTTATTTTGAGACAGGGTCTTGCTAAATTGCTTAAGACCTCACTAAAGTGAGGGGCCTGGCCTCACGATCCTCCTGTCTCAGCCTCCAGAGTCATTGAGATTATAGGTGTGTGCCACCACGCCCAGCAAACACCCATACAGAACAGAGTTGATTTAATTTCAATTCATATACACTGTTGTTGTTAAGTGCTAGGTATTGAGGATTAAACCCAGGGCCTTGTGCATGCTGAGGATGCATTCTATCACTGAGATACACCCACAGTGTTCAAACTCCTGAGCTCAAGGATCCTCCTGCCTCAGCCTTCCTGGGTATCTGGGACTGCAGGTAAGTACCACTATGCCTGGCTCCAAATCCATTTTCTTTTGTATAGAGCCTCCTCCCCACCCACACACACAATTTGCTTCACTCCTTCAACCTAAAATGGCAACCTTCTATATTTACATAGTATTGTTAACTTTTCAAAGCACCTTCTTTTCTATTAACTCTCTAGACTGAAGCTCCATGAGAGCACTCCTATGACTTCTGGTCTGTGTCCAGTACACAGGGAGTGTTCACTAAGTGTCAGTTGGAGTGAATAAATATGCAGTACAGGGCTGGGGTTGTGGCTCAGTGGTGGAGTGCTTGCCTAGCATGTGAGGCACTGGGTTCAATTCTCAGCACCACATATAAATAAATGAGTAAAATAAAGTTACATCAACATCTAAAAATATATTTTAAAAAATATTCAGTTCACGTCAACTCCGTAGGTAGAATAATATCTTGTAACTAACCCCATATTTGACAGATCAAGTACTGAGGCATAGGGAGCCAGGTTAGGAAACTAACCAAAGTCATCCAAGTGCCAAATGTTAACCTTGATTGGATCTCGATTTTTCTTTCTTTCTTTCTTTTCTTTTCTTTTTTTGAGATGAGAGTTTCACTATGTTGCTCAGGCTGGCCTCAAATTCCTCTGCTCATGTGGGGTGCAGTGGCACATGCTTGTAATCTCAGCAATTCAAGAGGCTGAGGCAAGAGGCCAGACTCAGCAACTTAGTGAGACCCTGTCTTAAAATTAAAAAAAATTTTAAAAAGGCTGGGGATGTAGCTTAGTGGTACAGTACCTCTGGATTCCATCCCTAGTACAAATAATAATAATAATAATAATCTGCTCAAGTAACACAGGCAATACTCCTGCCTCAGTGTACTGAGTAGCTGGGACTACAGATGTGTGGCATTGCATGTAGCTTAACTGGAACCTGATTTTTATTTTAAAAACTGTAAAATTATGGTCATGGGATAATTGGAAAAATTTTAAATAGAAGAGATATTAGATAATATCGTGAAACTATCATTATTTTTCTTAGCTGATAATGTTGTGGTTACTTAGGATAATCCTTACTCTTAGGAGATATATGTTATTCTTAGGAGATGCTATATTTAGAAGTGTTATCATGATATAAAATTAGCAATGTATTAGTTCAGTAAGAAAAAAGAGATAAAGCAAATTCTACAAAATGTTAATATTGATTGAATTTATATAGAGAATAATGGTGTTCTTTTACCATTCTTTCAAATTTTTCACTGAAGGGGAGAACAGGCAATGGAAGAACCCATAGTAGAAAATGGTATAGGTGACTATATGAAAGCTTTAATTATTTCTCATGATGATTAAATTTGAGTGGTAGAACCATATTGGACTATTTTATCTTTATACATTTTCCACTTGTGCAGATTATATTTCTATTAAAATGTACTAAACTTTGGATCATGCAACAATTATACCTCTCTAGACACCCATACTGGCAGATTGTGTTTTCTAAAGATGACTTCATTATCTAGTTATCCCATCCTACATGCTTTTCTTTTCTTTTCTTTTTTTTTTCTTTTTTTTTTAGTTGTAGATGGACACAATATCTTTATTTTATTTTTATGTGGTGCTGAAGATCGAACCCAGTGCCTCACGCATACGAGGCAGGCGCTCTACCACTGAGCCACAATCCCAGCCCCATGCTTTTCTTTTGATAAGACTTAACACTTACCCTATCCTACATGCTTTTCTTAAGATAAGACTGAAAGTTCTCCCAAGAGAGATGGGATCTATGCCCTTTCCCATTGAATCAGGGCAGGGATTTGTGACAGTCCCAAGTATTGGTATTTGGTAGAAAGTCATAAAACACATGATATTGAACGTTACGTCATAAAAAGGATCTAACCTCAATGTCTTTCTCCCTCTCCATTACAAAAATGCTTGCCCTTAGAACTCAACCACCATATTGTGAGGAAACCCAAGCCACACAGAAAGTCTAGCAAGGCTATTAGGGTAGCCCCAGCTGTCTGCTAGCCAGGAGCAAGCATCAAACTGCTGTCATATCAAGTGAGTGAATTGATCTTTCAGATGATTCTAGCCCCTGACCTTTGAGGCTTCCAGTTGATAATTCTGATAATATGGGTCAAAAAAACAGCCATCAATTCATGCCTGGTCTGAATTTCTGACCATTGAATAAATGAGAACTAATAAATAATATAATGCATGATTATTATGCTTTGAGCCACCACAGTTTGGGTTAATTTGTTACATAGCTATAGTAATGGAAAGTGTGTTGGTTTTGTTTTAGGTTTTTTGTTTGCTTGTTTTGCCGTGGCACTGGGATTGAATTCAGGGACACTTTACCAATGAGCTACATTCCAAGCCCTTTTTATGTATTTATTTTTTTAAGACAAGGTCTTGCTAAGTTACTGAGGGTCTCACTAAGTTGCTGAGGCTGTTCTTGAACTTGCGATCCTCCTGCCTCAGGCTCCCATCTTGCTGGAGTTATAGGAATGTGTCACAGTATCTGGCTTAAAGTGTGTTATTGATTTAGGAAATTGAGCATCACTTGTGGGGAAGAAGAATTGAATGTGTTTATCTCCACAGCCATCAGCTAGCTAATCAGATAGTGTTTCTCAATCATTGCCACTTCTTACCCCCTCTATTTCATAAAATGCAGGGCCATTGCTATATAAGCTTCTTGTGTTCAAGCTGGTTGCTTTGACAACTCTCTTCATTTTCATGGGCAGCCTCTGCCTCTACTCTACAGATGCTCAGGGAATCCTTCCAGGAGGCCTACAATCTGCCCTACTAAATTCACTTACTCCCTCTTGCTACCTCTGCTTATAGTCCTTTTCCTTCAGATCCAGTTGTCCTCCATCAGCCTGCTCCTTCTGATAGGTAAAAAAAGATCCTTCTCACTCTTCTTGAGTGTCATCTCCAGCCTCCTCATACTGCAGTCTTCCCAATTGCTCCATTCCAGTCCCAGCCTAGAGGAGACCTTCAGACAGCTTGGACTTGTTAGTAAGGATGATTTGACTACTGTGATCACTGAGTCCAAGGTTGACCAGGCTGATTAACAAAGTATCCTCTTCATAACTCCCATGACCACTCAATTAAGGGAAAAGATCTTCTCAAGAAGATGGAGGCATAGGGTAGTTCTTCTAAGGACACATAAGCTTAGTGGGCTAGCCCTGAACATAAAATTTGCTTTGTGTGTGTGTGTGTGTGTGTGTGTGTGTGTGTGTGTGTGTGTACCAGGGATGTTCAACCGCTGAGCTACATCCCCAGCCCTTTTTTTATATATTTTTTAGAGACAGGGTCTTGCTAAATTGCTTAGGGCCTCACTAAGTTGCTGAGGTTGACTTTGAACTTTCAATCCTCCTGCCTCAGCCTCCTGAGCTGCCAGAATTTAGGCGTGCGCCACCACGTGGCAATAATTTTTTTCCAGCATTGGGGATTAAACCCAGGGGAGCTTTGCCACTGAGCTACATCCCCAGTTCTTTTAAAAAATTATTTGTTTTAATTTTGAGACAGGGTCTTGTTAAATGGCTGAGGGTCTTGCTAAATTGCTGAAACTGGTCTCTAACTTGAGATCCTCCTGCCTCAGCCTCTTGAGTGGCTGGGATTACAGACATGCACCACCACATCTGGCATGGCATGCTTTGCGTAAATGTTGGTAGTCAAGGCAAATGGTGGTAGTGATGATCCCTGAGACCTATACCTTTATAAACATAGACAACTCTGAACTTCCCTTTATGGAAACCCAAGCATAATTTCCTTCTCTGATTGCTTCATAGGGCAGTCAAGGTGGGGCAAGAAGTCACAAAGTCCTGTCTAAAAAATTATTTATATTATAAATAAAATATTTATATTATAGGCTTGGTCTTTCATAATGAAAAGGAAGCTGCTGACTAATGGTGCTCAGGTCAGACCTCCGGACACTAGCTGGGCTTGCACATGAGGTGAATACAGAAGAATGGCTTGGGTTCTGTGCCCCATCATCACTGGGATGTTGTTGCCCAGTAACAGGAAGATGACTAATGAGGCTGCATGATTACTTTATGTCTGTGTCTAATGAATGGCACCAGCATCCCTCAAGTCATCCAAGCTAGAGATCTGATCGTCAGTCATCCTAGACTCCTGCTTTGCATCATACCTCGCACCCACTTTGTTTACCCAAATCCTGAAGATTTCACTTCCTGAATGCCTCTGAATATATCTCCTTTCCTCTCAATGGCTCTAGACACCCACCTAATTCAGGTCCTTACTGATGATCATCAATATTATTCAGTTTAGAACCAACTGGTTTCTTTGCATCTGACCTCATCACCTCTGAATTGATGTCTTCTACCAGAGTTATCTTTCTAAGTTACTAATATGATCAGGTTCCACTAACTACTCCCAAATTCCCCTCCCCCAGCCTAAAACATTTCCATGAGAGCCGGGCTCATGGTGCACACCTGTAATCCCAGCAGCTGGGGAGGCTGAGACAGGAGGATCACGAGTTCAAAGCCAGCCTCAGCAACAGTGAGGCACTAGGCAACTCAGTAAGACCTTGTGTCTAAATAAAATACAAAATGGGGCTGGGGATGTGACTCAGTGGTCGAGTCCCCCTGAGTTCAATCCCCAGTACAAAAAACAAAACAAAACAAAACAAAACCTTTCAATGACACCTCACTGCCTTTAAGCTGAAGTTCAAATGTCTTAGCAAGATATACCAGCCCTTGCCTTTTGGCTTATTCCTATATGTCTTTCATAACTCCCAGCTATATCCACCTAGTTCCCATTTCCTGTGCTGCTCTTTGGAGGTGATGGAACTTTTGAGATGTGTGGCCTAGTTGGGAGCTTTCTGGTCATATGACCCTATCCCTCTTCAGTGCTTTTCTATACTATCTCCTCACTCTGAAATGTAAATGTTACTAATTATCTCTTGCTAACTTCAGCATTTGTTTATTCATAAAATACTGCCCATAGCTTACTCTGTTTTAGGCATTAGTCTGGGTGCTGGGCATCATTCAATAAAACAAACAGAACTTCCTGACTTGTAGAGCTTCCACTCTAGTGGTGGTGATGGTGGTGGTGGGAGGGGACAGATGATGAACAAAATAAGTAAATTGTATACTCGATGAGGAGGGGATAAGTGCTATCCAGAAAAGATTCAGTGGGGAAGAATGATGTGAGTGCCAGAGCAGGTGTAGTGGTTATTATCATATTTTAAACAGTTTTGATGCATGAGAGGAAAATCCAATTGTTTTTCCTTCTACAGTCACACTCAACACAGAGCACTTCACTTCACTGATCATCACCAAAATGTGAGTGGGTCTTTTCCCACACACTTAGCAACCGACCAGTTGCTAAGGTTTGGGTGTCTCCCAAAGGCCCATGTGTTAAAGGGTTAGTTTCCCCAGCCCATGCTGCTCTTTGGAGGTGATGGAACTTTTGAGATGCATGGCCTAGTTGGGGGTTTTCTGGTCATATGAGGGCATGTCCTTGAAATAGATATTGATACCCTGGTTCCTTCTCTCTCTCTCTCTCTTTCGCTTCCTGGATGCCATGAAGTGAGCAATGTCCTCTAGCATGTTTTCCGGCCATTGATGTACTGTGCTGCCACAGACCCAAAGAGATGGGGCCAATTGATTATGGACTTAGAGCTTTGAAACCATGAGCCGAAATAAGGCTTTCCTTTTCTTTTATGTTGATTACGTAAATGAAAAAAAAAAAATACTAAAACGCTGATTGTCGAACACCAGCAGGGGGGGGTCCTACGATGTAACTCAATTCTGACACTATCTTTCTCCAACCAAATATTAGAACAAAAGAATTCCATAGCACCCTTATTGCTCAGGAGTTTACAAGGATTTGGGGACTTCTGTGCTAGGAACCAGGGACAAAAACCAAAATATGTATTTCTTATAAATTGCAATATCACGTGTGGTCAGGGAAGGCCTCACTAAAGGACAGTTGAGCAGTGACTGGAAGGGAGGGAAGGAGCAAGTTATGTGAGTATTTGGGGGGGAATATTAAAGGAAAAGTGAAGAGAGAGAGCAAAGACCCCAAGGAGGCCTGTGTAGACTGAGGAGAATGAGCAAGGGAGAGCCTAGTGTAAGCCAAAGTGAGAAAGGGCAGGGGAGGCCTGGCAAACCATTAAAAGGCTTTCAGTGTAAGGAGGAGCTCTTGGAGGGTTTGAACTGGGGCGTTAGGTATTAAAGGATGACTGTGGCTGCTGTATTGAGAACAGATTGTAGGCAAAGATGGAAGCAACGATGCTAGAGCTATCTCAGCAAGAAATGCTGGTGGCTCAGACCAGGGTGATAAAATATAGTTGAATTTCTGGGTAGAGATTAAGGGTAGGTCTGACTGGGTGTGCTGACGGATTGAATGGGAGATAACTGAGAAAGAGGGCTGGGGGTGTGGCTCAATGGTAGAATACTTACCTAGCATGCACAAGGCTCTAGGTTTGGTCCCTACCACCATGAGCCAGGTGGTGGTGGTTGGAGGATACTAAGTGTTAGGTCTGGCCAGGGTCCAGGATGTCCAATTAAAGGGACCGGTCAGGGCACTTGCAGTCAGCAGCTGCGGAGCAGCGGCAAGCCAGATGCTGACAGTCACCAGTAGACATGCCTCCTGTCAATCAGCGGGTTTTCCTGACCTATCCAGGAAGGACTCTGGTCTTCTCTTCCTGCCCCCAAGTCCTCCCCTTCCTGACCGGGCTTTCTTGAAATTCTCTGTGCACGGAAGCTCCAGCACCATTTCTCTTGGACATGCTCTGATGGACGGGTGGATTTGGCCCGAGAGCGTGTATTCCAATAAAGTCTTGCGGAGTGGCTTTAATTCATCCCCTCCCAGGTTGTCTAATCTTTACATAATGGTGCACAAAACCCAGGAGGGTTTTGAACCTCCCCCGCACCAGGGTTGAGGCAAGCCCTCCGAACCGGGAGAACTCCTGAGCTGCTCTCTGTTTTCCTCATCCGGACCAACAAGAGTGAGATAGGCCCCCTTTCCTCTGGCTCCTCAGCTTGCCCCACCCCCACTGTCCGCTCCAGAGGCCCATCCTGTAAGTCGCACATGTGCGTGGGCTCTCTGTCCGCTCGAGGCCATGTGGACTGGGAAGACGTTCCCAATCCCCGTGTTAGCCAATCGCCGCTGCTGTTCGGGCCCCAGAAGGTTCGAGGGATGCCTCAATTTTCTGCGTGGCCCCTGCTCTCCCGTAGACGTGAACATTTTTGGGGGATGCCATTTTATGTTCCCGCCCACTCCCCCACTGAGAAGTCACAAGGAACCCCAACTCTTCTCTAGACCTAGAAACTCCACTGTACTATGGCTTAGATAACGGACCAAAATGGCCTCCAAGGGGAACTTTTAATTTTCAAATCCTCACTGATTTGGCTAATTTTTGTCACCGGATGGAAAATGGACAGAAATTCCTTTCACCAAGGCTTTGTTGGTGTAAGACGAACGACCAGATGGAGGTGAAACAGGACCAACACAGGCTTTTATTCTAGGAAATACGCTCCCGGACCAGTTCCCTGCCCAGTCGCCAGGCTTGAACAGGTCAGGAAAATGGCGCTGTGCCTCGTGTTACACAGGGTTATATAGCCTCTCCCCATCCGGAAAAGGCAGGCTTGAGGCCAGGAAGAGGTGTTGACTTAGAGTCCAGTGTCTTCTGAGATTGGTTTGGTGCAGCTGGTGATGTCAGATCCCTTCCGGTATGAGCCGAGAGCCGTACTGTAAGTTCGCTTCTTCT
>PVHX01002784.1:9386-36014 GCA_004024805.1 Geosciurus inauris | reverse complement strand
CACAGTGAGTGGGCTGGCTCCTGGTGTTGTGTTGGTGCAGCGCCGCGGCACAGCAGGGTCTGGTTTTCTGTGTCTGCCTCCGGCCTAACAGTTGGAAGCTCGCTCTCGCCCCTCCCTTCTTTCCCATCTGTTCTGTCCTTTCAAGTTCTTCTCTCTGCGCTCTCCCCCCTCCCCTTTACAAAGCCAAAGCAGTTCCCCAGCAGTTTCCCACTGAGAAAACAAAGCCAGTCTCACTCCCAGTGCCAGAGGGCAGAAACAAGGTGTTGAGCAGAGCCTGCCCGCCCCGCCTTCCTGCGTTTCTCCCTGTGTCCCCGCGCTCAGATAGCCTAGCACCTCCCTGCATCTCCCTCTGCCTCCACGCCACTCAGACGGGCCGCTGCCGCTGCCCCTACCCCCAGCCTTACCGCTCAGCATCTGCAGCCGGCTTGCTTTCTCTTTCTAGGACTCTTCACTCTTACATTTTTTAACTTGAAACTTTCATTCTGCGCGCTAAAGTTAAAACTTTTGATCAGATGTATTTTATCCAACTATAAAAGTTTTTTACACTCTACTGAGACAAGTTATACCTCAAAAGGAATTAAAGATTCTAAGTATGGTATTTATTGGAAGGAAAGAGAATATTTCTGATCAAAAGGTTTACAACTGTGATTAAACATCAATGCAATTATGGTGCTACCAGTTCTGTTTTTATAATAAATGTGTTCATATCTTCCAGGTATACAAGTCTTTAAAATAGAAGGTTTAAAAGAATGTTTTATCAAGCTGATGTTCTCCAAACTGAACTTGTATGGTATCCATTCATATCATTTAATGTTTTATAACTGAACCTATCATCAATAAGATAAAACTTTAAATTATTTTACATCAAAGTGATCTTTAAATAAATGAGGACCTAATCTATTTAATATTCTGCTAAGATTTTGTAAGAAGCCCTGTCTTACCTGAGATAGTTGTCTCCCAGCTTACTACAATGGCTTCAAAGTAGATAAGACTCCTGTTCATTTAAAGATATGTTCAAAGGATTAATTTTGTTATAAAGATCATTAGGACCTTAAACAGGGATATAATATGTAATTCACCTGAAATTTGAGAAAGCTGTTACACAAATTAAATATATTTTGCTGTTGTTGATTTTATTTTGTATTTTCCTAAAACTCTATTGCCTGTTAATGTTTTACAGAGATACTACTTCAAGAACAACCAACCCAAATTATTTTAAGATAGATCAGCCATCACCTATAAGATAGACCTTAAAATTAAAGCCCAGTACTCTTACTTTCTAACTGGTGAGATTGCCTTGCTGAGTGTTTAAGATCAAGACTTAAAAACTAAAATTAAATTAAAGGGCCAAGAAAACCAGTATTTGGCTTTTGCCCTTTGAGTCAACTTGAATCCAAGGAACGAGGAAACTTCTCTGAAGTGCTCTACACCTCTGGGCCGCAGGACCTCCTGATCAGGGAGATTTCTGAGACCATTAGAGAATTAAAGAGCCAATCAAATGCCACACAATGAACAGGAAGGTCAAAAAGAGAGGGAACCTTCTCTCATGCTTCCCAGGGAAGCCAGATGGTCAGCACCAGACCTCAACCTGTCCTAACACAGATGGCACTAGCAGAGCTAACTGCTGCCCTCAAGTTCCTCAAGGATACCTCCCAGGAGAACAAAAGGTGACCCTTAACAATAGGTAAGAACAAAAGTCAATTTGACTTGCTTCATCTTAAATACCTAGCAAAACCAAGAACACAGCCATTCCTGGGCATTTAAAATAGTTTAAAGATAGACATCTGTGACATTAAAAACTAAATACTATGTTTATATGCCTCGTCCTCTCCAGCCTTGTTATAGGGACTTAACTGTACAATGAAGCTGAATTATCATGACTTGTTACCACCTCCCTCTCTAGGGCAAAAAGGGCCATCTTTCTTTTGGTAATAGTTGGGCTCTCCTTGGCCCCCATTCACTGCCTCTGGGCTAAGGCAGGAGGACTTGATTATGCAGTAATCGCTACTTAAAAACTTAAACAAATTTCATTACAGAATAGACCAGCTTTGGACTGGTCCATCACACTAGACTCCCACTAAACTCAAAATTTCTCGGCAATCCCCCTTCTTTTTCTGCTAATCAGTAATCTCTCCCAATCTTCTGTTCCTACCCACAGGTGATGTTTCTACATTCAAGCGACATGACTGACAACCAGAGGCTCCCAC
Source organism: Geosciurus inauris (assembly GCA_004024805.1). Classification (NCBI taxonomy): domain Eukaryota; kingdom Metazoa; phylum Chordata; class Mammalia; order Rodentia; family Sciuridae; genus Geosciurus; species Geosciurus inauris. Next base: position 33,807 of record PVHX01002784.1, on the reverse strand, counting down.
ACCCCTGCATCTGCCTCCCTGCCTGACCAACGCCCCAGCCGCATCCCCATCTCTCAATGCCCCCAATCCCACACAAAGTAGACAGACAGAATCTGCTGTCCTATATCACCAAAAAGGCCGGGATGTTAGGTCAAGCCAGGGTCCAGGACGTCCAATTAAAGGGACCGGTCAGGGCACTTGCAGTCAGCAGCTGCGGAGCAGCGGCAAGCCAGATGCTGACAGTCACCAGTAGACACACCTCCTGTCAATCAGCGGGTTTTCCTGACCTATCCAGGAAGGACTCTGGTCTTCTCTTCCTGCCCCCAAGTCCTCCCCTTCCTGACCGGCCTTTCTTGAAATACTCTGTGCACAGAAGCTCCAGCACCATTTCTCCTGGACATGCTCTGATGGACGGGTGGATTCGGCCTGAAAGCGTGTATTCCAATAAAGTCTTGCAGAGCGGCTTTAATTCATCTCCTCCCTGGTCATCTAATCTTTACACTAAGACTAAGGATAAGATCAAGTTTTTTTGGTTTAAGCAACTTTTTTCTTTTGGTTGTACTGGGGATTTAACCCTTAAGCAGTCTACCACTGAGTGCTATCAAAGCCTTTAATACAGAAGGCAATGTACCACTGTTTAGACTCCAATCCTTTTTTTAATTTTGTGACAGGATTTCACTAAATTGCCAAGGCTGGCCTTGAGCTTGAGATTCTCCTGCCTCAGCCTCTGGAATAGCTAGGATTACAGGCGTGAGCTATCACACTCAGCTGGTCTAAGCAACTTTAAGGATAGAAAATAGAAATATCAGGGCTGGGATTGTGGCTCAGTGGTAGAGCGTTTGCCTCGCATGCATGAGACACTGGGTTCGATCCTCAGCACCACATTAAAAAAAAAAAAAGATTGTGTCCATCTACAACTAAAAAAATATTTAAAAAAAGAAAATAGAAATATCATTAACTGAGGTAGGGAAAATTTACAGGAGCAGTTTTATTTTGGGGACAACCAGGAATTCTGGTTTGGCCTAAAGGCTCAACTTAAGCATCTCTTCCTAGACACCTTCACAGTTCTACCTTCAATTAGTATATACTTTGTATGTCATCCTTGAAGAAAAGAGGGACAATAAAACACCATGTCCCTGAATTGCCCCTTTCTGCTCCTAAATACCTAGCCAAGTCAAGGGAACAATGAGAGCAAGACTGGGCCAGAATGTCCAGATACATATTATCTTCAAGGATGCTGGCTCTCTCTCATGTATGCTGGGAATTGGGGCAAGTTAGTGTTATCTGTAGAGAGCTGCTTTTTTGCATGCATGCCAAGTTCTTTGGGGTGCTAGTCATATAATGAGACAGGGCAAACTAAACTGCGGCTGCTTCTATAACCTAAACTATAACCCCCACCCCCCTCCACTCCTGCCTATGGTAACTAGTACAGATCAGAGCACAGTGGAGGGGGAAGGGCTTGCCTAGGTGGCTGCCTATGGACAAAGCATCATGAGGGATAGAAGCCACTACTTTCTGGAGAGGAACCCGAGGTACTATATGGAGCAGAGGCATAACTGTCCAGTCCTCCACTGGATCTTTTGGTAAAGCACCTGTTATAGCCCATTGCCACTGGACCTCCCCCATAAAGCATTTCTCAATAAACCTCATATTTCATATTCCATATCAAGGTGTCTTCCTTGGTCTCTTGGCAGCCTATCCTGCTGCCCTAATACAACTGGGCAGTAAATATTAGACCTTGTTTCTCACATAATTTGTTTTCTATGCTACCAAAGCCTTCAATACAGCCGGGCACGGTGGCGCAAGCCTGTAATCCCAGCACTTAGGGAGGCTGAGACAGGAGAATTACGAGTTCAAAGCCAGCCTCAGCAATGGCGAGGTGCTGAGCAACTCAGTGAGACACTGTCTACATAAAACACAAAACAGGGCTGGGGATGTGGCTCAGTGGTTGAGTACCCTGAGTTCAATCTCCAGTACCAAAGGAAAAAAAAAAAAAACCCAAAGCCCTCAATACAGAAAGCGGTACGCTCTCTGTCTCTCTCTTTTTCTTTACAGTTCTGGAGATGAAACCCAAGGGCATACTAGGCAAGAGCTGTGCCATCCCCAGCCCCCAGAAAAATAGATCTTTAACAATAGGTGTTTTATAATAAAGCGTGTATTGACTCAGACTGAAAAACAAGACGGTGACTTCTTTTCTGGCCATGAAAGGTTAATTGAGATTGAACTTGTCCTTCTGGCATAAACAACTAGAAAACTGGATACATATATGAAACAGTTATATTCAGATATTGCTCATATACCCAGTGTTAAATGTAATCTCTGATACAAGAGAAACAAACAAGGTAAGTTCTATAATCACCCCAGCTCTTTGTCTGAAGACAATTTTTGAACTGTTTTTTTTGTTGTTTGTTTGTTTGGTTTGGTACTGGGGATTGAACCCAGAGATGCTTTACCACTGAGTCATATCTCCAGCTCTTTTTATTTTTTCATTTTGAGACAGGGCCTCACTAAGTTGCTGAGGTTGGCCTTGAACTTGCAATCCTCCTGCCTCAGACTCCCTGGTTGCTGGGATTACAGGTGTGCACCACTGCACCTGGCCAATTTTCGAACTGTTGTGCAGGTGGCAGGAGCCCACACAACCCGAGATATCTTGCTGAGTTGATCAGACTAAAATCAGAGGTAGGTAGGACAATTTATGGGGCAGAGTATTGAAGAAGAACTAGAGCAAAGGCTTAGAACAAATCTTTGGGTTGGGACGTAACTCAATGGTAGAGCACATGCTTAGTGTGTGCAAGGGCCTGGGTTTAAATACCCAGAACCAAAACACACACACACAAACAAAATAATCTTTGAAAAGAATCAACTTGTTCTGCAAGTAATTTAACTCCCCAGCAAAAAAATTTTTGACACTATATAAAGAAAGACAATAAAATTCAACCACTCAACAACGTAATATTTACAATGCTAAAAATTCAAAATAGCACCAAACTCATGAACTATTTAGGGATATATCCAGGGTATGTTGGAACTGGCTCACCAATGACTGATTCTGTCATCTTTTCTGAACTTGTTTAGTGACATCACATTGACAACTTGCATTGACCAAGGTGTGTTTAAATTACAGAAATTGAAAAACAGTATGAATTAGAACTTTCTGATTCCTCCTCCTCAAGAGCTGACTCACCAGCACACCACTGGATAAGTTCATACAAAATATGAGCTGAACGCTACAACAAAATATTGGAGGACATTCTAGATCCAAACCATAACAAATTCCATTGATAGAAATACAGGAACTATCCTGAGTGCGGTGGCACACTCCTGTAATCCCAGCGGTTTAGGAGGCTGAGGCAGGAGGATCATGAGTTTAAAGCTGGCAAGGTGAGACCCTGTCTCTAAATAAAATACAAAATAGGGCTGGGGATGTAGCTCAGTGGTCGAATACCCCTGAATTCATCCCCTGGCACCCCACCCCGCCAAAAAAAAAAGAAAGAAGAAACACAAGATCTATTGATAAGATATCTAACAATACAGCACATTACAGATTCTTTCATCAAGAGGAAAGATTGAAGTTTGGTTTTTCTCTTAACGATGTTCTCAAGAAAGTTAGCAAGAGATCTTCAAAGTCACCGTCATTATGTTCTGCTCAAACCCCACTTAGGCATTTGCAGAATCATTGAACATTAAAATCAAGTCCTTACACATGGCTTTTGGTAAGAGTGGTAACTAGAAATTGAGGAAAGAAAAAATTTGCTTTAGAATAAGGAGCACTACGCCTGAATCAGAAACAGGCCTGTTATGCGGGCATGGAGGCGCATGCCTGTAATCCCCAGCACTTTGGGAGGCTGAGACAGGAGAATTGCGAGTTCAAAGCCAGCCTCAGCAATGGTGAGGCACTAAGCAACTCAGTGAGACCCTGTCTCTCAATAAAACACAAAATAGGGCTGAGGATATGGCTCAGTGGTTGAGTGCCCCTGAGTGCAATCCCTGGTCCCCCCAAACCCCTCCAAAAAAGAAAGAAAGAGAAAAAGAAAAGAAACAGGCCTGTATTTGAAGTTCTTACCTTTGCAGGTGCCATGAAGTAGTGGTATGAACCCTCAACAAGGAAGGGGACAGGCTGGGGAGGTAGCTCAGTGGCAGAGCACTTGGCTGGCATGCAGAAGGCCCTGGGTTTGATTACTAGCACCACAAAAGCAAACAAAAACTTTGAGGAATTTTATTTTGATGAATTGGGACAGTCCCAACTGAGGTCTATGGGCATTTAAGAACACTGAAGACCCTGGGGTGGAGGGATTTCACCTGAGTGGAAAAGGAGTCTGGACAATGACCTGTTTGCTAGCATGGGCCGAGAGAGAACTAGAAAGCTTAATAAGCACACTGTCCCTGTCAGATAAATTTTGGAGAATCCACGAAGTCTACTCCAGAGACTGGGATCTAAAATGATGAGGCAAAGAATGGAGGAGGGAAATGCAAAGGCAAGGAGACAGCAATTAGAGAGACCCCAGGATTTGAAAACCTCAGTGTGGTTGAGCAGATGGAAGGACACTGGTTGACAGTGCACAGATGGAGGAGGAGGGGGGCATAGGCTGGAAAGATGAACAGGGCCCACCACACACTGGCTTCTAAGGTGTGGTTAGGAATTTGCTCATTGTCCTCAGAGCAATAGAAGCCCTGGAAGGTTTTAGCGAGGGTATGACTTGATCAGATCACTCTGGTCTCTCACAAGAGGATGGAATAGAGAAAGTAGGAACTTCAAGGCCTGGTAGCTATTGTAGTGGAATAGCTTGGTGAAGGGTTCTTAGAAAATGTGAAGAGGATGGACCAAAGAGGAAAATACTGGACTTATGTTAACAAGATCAAGCTGGGGCTCTTAGAAGTTCATCAAAAAATAAGAAAAATATCCAAGTTAATGAAACAGGTTAGACTGGTTACTTATGATTGACTTGTGCTTTCCAGTAATGGTCTAACTGGGGTAGTTGAATTACTAGACTTACAAGGATATTTCTTTTTCCTATATAGGACTCTGTTTTAGCTGGTTTTTGTGTTACTGTGGCCAATTTACCTGACAAGAACAACACAGAGGAAGAAAAGTTTATTTTGGCTCATAGTTTAATGGGTTCAGTTCATAGATAGCCAACTCCATAGCTCTGGGCCTGAACTGATGCAGAACATGATGGCAGAAGGGCATGGTGGAGGAAAACAGCTCAGGACATGGCTACCAGGAAGCAGAGAGAGCTGTGCTCCAGGGACAAAACATAAACCCCAAAGGCATGCCTCTGTGACCTACTTCCTCCAGCCACATCCAACTGCTTGTAGTTATCACCCAGTTAAACCAGGTCAGTGAATTAATCCACTGATTAGGTTAAACTCTCATAATAAAATCATTTTACCTCTGAACATTTTTGCATTGTCTCATACATGAGCGTTTGGGGGACATCACACATCCAAATCATGACAGTCTCCTTTAGAATAAAGAAAATTATTTTCTCCAAATGACAAATGGCATTTGAGTATTTCAGAGTTAAGATTCAGAATTTTTATGTAAGCCAGATGGGATCAAGAAGAGGATCAACCAGGGCTGGGGTTGTGGCTCAGTGGTAGAGCGCTCGCCTGGCGTGGGTGAGGCACTGGATTCGATCCTCAGCACCAAATACAAATTAATGAATAAAAACAAAAGTTATTGTGTGTGCCTATGACTAAAAAAATATTTTTTAAAAAAAGAAGAGGATCAACCAGAACTGGAAGAAGGAAGACATGCTCCAAATATAAGAATGACACCACAACCCTCTTCTCCCTGAGATTCCACTCCTTCCCCTCCTCTCCATCTCCTTCTTCCCACAGCTCTGCCTTCTCCTTCCCTCCTAACTTTCCCACCATCTCACCTTGTTGCAAACTAAATACACAAAGCCGATCATGAGGGTACTGATTTGTCATCCAAGACAACTGGATGACAAATAATGCAAACAAGTTGGACAGAACCCCAGCTTATTAGTATAACTCCCTCTTTGGTCCATTCCCCTCGACATTTTTTATTTTCTTAGTGATAATGTATAGATAACTCTATAGTAGAGTGGGACACGAATGGAAAATAGTCTTTGCCCCAGAGGAACCTACAGGTTTCTAGCAGAGACTGCCCGTGTGTCTCCTGGCATTTCTTACAATCACTTTTGGTTATGAGTACCAGAGAACTCAGAAACTCAGATGTCATCCTTGACAACTCCCTCTCCTTGCTTCTCTGCCGATAAAAATCCAAGTCTTGTCAATGTTATCTCTAAAGATCTCCCACATCTGCTTACCTCTCTCTACTGCCACCTTTCTCCCCTATCACCTCTCCCTGACCCAGGCAAGGTCTCTTCTCTTTCCCCTGGGCTCTGTAACAGGCTTATTTCATGATACCCTTTAAAATCCATTCTCCACATTGCAACCAGAGAAATCTTTCAATGTGTAATCTAATTGTGTCATTTTAACCCCCTCTTAGAAGCATAAAACTTTTCCATATTTCCTTTTGTTTTAGGATACAGACCAGATTCCTTAAAAAAAAAAAAAAAGTCAAGTCATGGCTTATAGCTCAGGGGTAGAGTGCTTACCTAGCATGCACAAGGCTCTGGGGTTCATCTCCAGTAACACACACAAGCACACCAGCCTGCATTGGTCCCCACCACCCTGCAGCTTCAGTTTGTGCTGCTAGTCTTTCATTTCTTTGCTCCAGTCACACTGGCCAGCTGGGAACAGTGTCACATGGCTGTAATCCCAGCCATGTGTGAGACTGAGGCAGAAGGATCATAAGTTCAAGGCCAGACTCAGCAACTTAGTGCGACTGTGTCTGAAAATAAAATATGAAAAGGACTAAGGATGTAGCTTAGTGGTAAATCACCCCTGAGTTTGATCTCTATACAAAAAAAAAAAAAAAAAAAGCATAACACACCGACTTCATTTGGGTCTCTTACATTTTTCATTTTCCCTTCTGTATAAGATCTCTACTTTGAATGCTCTTCTCTCTCCACTTTATACATTTTTAAAGTATTTTGTAGTTGCTTATGGACACATGCCTTTATTTTATTTATTTTTATGTGGTGCTGAGGATCAAATCTAGTGCCTCAAACGTGCTAGGCAAGCCCCCTGCCACTGAGCTACAACCCCAGCCCCTCCACTTTATATTTTTACTCTTTTTTTTTTTTTGTACCGGGGATTGAACTCAGGGGTACTTGACCACTGAGCCACATCCCCAGCCCAGTTTTGTGTTCTATTTAGAGACAGGGTCTCATTGAGTTTCTTAGAGCCTTGCTGTTGCTAAGGCTGGTTTTGAACTTGTGATTCTTCTGTCTCAGCCTCCCAAAGTGCTGGGGTTATAGGCATGTGCCATGGTGCCTGGCTCCTCCTCCTCCTTCTCTTCCTCCTCCTCCTTTTCCTCTTTGCCCTCCTCCTCCTTTTTTTAAAACCCTTCCTAACTAGGTCAGTTCCCCTTACACAGCTGCGGCAGGTACCTTTCCTTCATGGGGCCTCTCAAACAGCATTCATTTGCACTGTTATTGGTTACCTGTCTTCCTGACACTCATCCCACAGTTCTTCTGCCAGCACTGGAAGCAGAAAACAAGACACATCAGACTGTAGGGCTGGGACTGGAAGGGGAGAGAGGATTATCGTGCTCATGACAGTACTGGTGTGCCTGAGTCTGGTTCTCTAGAACAGGAGCCTGAGACAAGGTGATGGCTGCTTGGGATGTATTGAGGGGCTGTTGGGCAAAGCTATAAGGGAGGAAGGGAAGCCAGGTAAGTATGGGGAAAGGGAGCATCAAGCCAGGGTGTGGTCTCAGGGAAGACTGCCAGGGGAGGGCTCTGGAACACAACCTGCCCTCAGGTAAAGGATGATCTTTGGCATCCCACCCTTTATCAGTCAGACATTGACTGGAGATGCTCTCTCCTCCTTGAGGGGTGAAGCAGGTTCATAACTTCTGTGACTTCCCAGTAAGGTAGCTCTTGTTGGCCAAGAGTGGTTCTGAAGAGAGAGGGAAAAGCTGAGAGGCTGTGATGTGTAGTTGCCAACTGTCACAGCAACTGGGTTGGGGATCAGGGCAGAACACCATGGCATCTTCTACAGGGTGGTAGCCAAGATTTCTTCTTTTAAAAATACATATGGTGAGCTGTGAGTGAAGCTCAGTGGTAGAGCATTTGCCTAGCATGCATGAATCCTTGGGTTCAATTCTTAGCCCTATGGATTTAAAAAAAAAGTGGAAAGCCAGGTGGGGTGTTGCCTACCTACAGTCCAGATACTTGAGAAAAAGAGGCAGGAGGATCATGTAAGATCAGCCTGAGCAGCATAGCAGACTACATCTCTCTTCTGCTTTTCCTTTTTTTTTTTCTTTTTTTTTTTAATACTGAGGATTGAACCCAGAGGGACTTTACATTGAACTACATCCCCAATCCTTTTTATTTTTGATTTTGAGACAGGGTCTTGCTAAGTTGCTGAGGCTAGCCTCACACTTTGATCCTCCTGCTACAGTGTTCTGAGTTGCTGGAATTACAGGTATGTGCTACCATCCCTAGAGGTAAAACTCAATCTCTCTTTAAAAAAAATTCTGATGATAAAGAAAAGTTACCACTAATCCCAGTGACTCAGGAGGCCAACACAGGAGGCTCACAAGTTTGAAGCAAGACTGGTAAGTTTTAGCAAGACCCTCAACAATTTAGTGAGACCCTGTCTCAAAATAAAATGAAAAGGACTGCAAATTTAGCTTAGTGGTGAAACATCTCTGGGTTCAATTCATAGTACCAAAAGAAAAAAAAGTTAAAGAATAAGATTAAATGAAGGTGGAGGAGGTTTCTACTGGACTTTTCCCCCCCTATTTTTTAGACTCAATCAGAAGCATGGCACTAGAGTCACAATTGAGAGTTAGTGAAACAGTCAAGGGGGTCCATTCCACTTGTGACAGAATTATAACAACATTCTACCTCCAGTGTAGAGGTAGAATGTTGTCATAAGTGTCAGCAGCGGTGGCCAGATATCCACTGTCCAGAGTGGGCAGTATCAATATATCAGCAGTGCTGTCCTTACCAAACCCTTCCTTCGTTGTCTTTGTTCTCTTCAGGTCTGATTTTTCAGTGTTTCTAGCAAGCCTATGTGCTAGCCCATCTTGGTGTGTGTGTGTGTGACCTAAAATAATCTCAGGGTACTTATTTTCCTGAAAAATAGTTAGAATTGGTTTCTGTTGCTAAGGTGTGCTAAAATCTCTAAAGGACACTTCCTCAGAGTCCCTGCTACAGAACCCCCAATCCCCCCTCCCCCCTTCTGATGACCAAGGACAGCAGGAGCCTGGTGCTAGCCAAATGCCTATTCCTGTCCCTGTCACTAGGCTTTGGCCACAGTGAGTCTGCAGGAGGACAACAAAAGATAGAAGAAAAGGTGGGGTTCTGCCTTTATCAAAGCATTTTTGGACTCAGGACACGGGAGGTTGTGGCACAAGCCCTGTTCTGTCAGAGCAGGGTTGCAACACAACCCAGGGCTGATGGACATGGACAACACTTGCCCTCTGTGGAAGGGGTATGACTACAGGCTCTTTCCCATCTAGCTGCACCAGGGAACAAAGGGCAGGCATGACCTCTTGGAGGACTGGAAGGCTTACTTAATGTTGTCACCTGCTGCCCTAGCTCCTTATGAAGGGAGTACCATCTCCTCAAGGACTCAAATTATATTTGTGTGTTGGAAAGGTGATTGCTGGGGATGGAACCCAGAGCTTTGCACAAGCTAGGCAAGTGCTCTACTGCTGAACTATATCCCTAGCCCTGACTCATACTTCTTGTTATACTTAAGACTCCTCTCCCCGGCCCTGTCAGATACCTACCACCTCTCCTCTGGCCCTGCTTACCTTGACCCAGCCCAGACTTACGCTGTTGAGGATGCATGGCTTCTGTAGCAGAAGAGAAGGCCTCCTCTGTGCCTTTTCTTTCTGACTTTGGCAACAATAAAAGTCAGATAACTTTTCTCGAAAGGGGCATTTTTCTCAGTCATTTGCCTGATGACATTCTCTGTTGTGGTACCATCTCCGACATCTGTGCCTGGAGCAGTCTGAAGAGCGTTACACATTCTCCAAACCTACATGTCCCTGGAATATGAATGTTTTGGGCTTCCTCTCTGCCTTCCTTGTTGATATACTCCTGGATCACTCTTAGTGGCAGGAGAGAATTTCAGCAAGATTGTGCATTTAATTCTTACAGCCATCTCCCCTCCCCTCACTAACAAGTGCTTGCCTGTTTTGCCCATGAAGGCTATTATGGACTACATTTCAAGTGCTTCCAGCCACATCCTCTTCAGGCAACTACTACTCAAGTCCACCATCTGTAGTCAATCAAATAGAAGTTATGAACCAGATGATAATTTATTATGATTATTTATAAGCAACAAAAAACAGCTTCAGCTAATTGGACAAAAGAAGAATTTGTTGAAGGGCTATCAGGCAGATAGCTCACAGAGTTGAAAAGAAGTTGGATCTCCTTGAAATGGGAGAGAAACTAATAGAAACTGGTCAAGTGTTTTATCTGAGAGTTACTGAGGAGGTGGATGTCTTCTAAGTGTTCATTTCTGAGGATGCATTGCTCTGTTCAAGAGTCAGTCTCAAGTGGATGGGGATGTAGCTCAGTGGGAAAGTATTTGCCTAGGATGTGCAAGGCCCTGGGTTTGAACCCTAGCACCAAAACAAACAAACAGCTAGGTGCAGTGGCACACACCTGTAACCTCAGCATCTTGGGAGGCTGAGGCAGAAGAATCACAAGTTTAAAGCAAGCCTCAGCAACTTAGTGAGACCCTGTCTCAAAATAAAAAATAAAAGGGCTGGGGATGTGGCTCAGTGTTTAAGCACCCCTGGGTTCAATCCCTGGTTCAAAAACATAAAAGATTCAATTTCAGAAGAGAATTTATTTAACTGTCCCACCCTAGATCATATGCCTATCTCTTGGCTATGAGAATTTTCTTGATTTATTATCCCACCAAGAGTGTTCAGGGAGAGAGGATTAACTCCAAAAGCAAAAATTAGGGTGCTATTTTCAATAAAGGGAAAATGGATGCTGGGCAATTAAAAAATTAAATGGCCATTGCAGGTACCTCTCTGGTTGCATGTTCTATCAACCCACCTTGCCACTGTAGCAACCATGCAGGAACTGTCCCACACTCCCCTGCCCAGCCTGCTCCTTATCATAGGGCTTCGACCCTAGCTGCTTTCACATCCAATTTTATTGGCTCTGGAAGCTGGTCAGTGCCTGAGTCCATGAAAAGCTGCCCAGAAGAACCTCCAAGGTGCTCTTGGGGAATCAAGGGCAGGCATAACCTCTTGGAGGACAAATACTCAATAAAGGTTACTGAATGCATGAATCAAACCCATTTAAGCCCAAGCATGGCACTCAAGTAAGTGTCTCTCTTCCCACTCTGTAAACAGCATCATCCATTCTGAAACCTGGAGAAAGTACCTGGGGGCTTCAAGATTTTATTTAATTAATTTTTGTGATGCTGGGGTTGAAACTCAGGGCTTTATGCATGCAAGACAAGTGCTCTACCACTAACTGCACCCCCATCTCCACCAAGATTTTAGAAGCCATCAGTCCAGTGGCCTTGCGACTTCAGTGGCCTCTCCCCACTGCCTATCCCAGCTCTGCTCCATTCTTCCTACTGGGCCATTAGTTTTCCCTTTTCCTAATAATGACTCATCCTAGGGATGCAGGATAGTGACAAGAGGTGTTGGACTTCTAGCGACACAATCCAGGAGGCTTGGAGGAGAAACCACCTTGCTAAAAGCATCCTATCAAGAGTCTGGGGAGGGGCTGGGATTGTGGCTCAGTGGTAGAGCGCTTGCCTCACATGTGGGAGGCGCTGGGTTCGAACCTCAGCATCACATTAAAAAAATAAACAAAATAAAGATATTGTGTCCATCTATAACTAAAAAATATTTTTAAAAAAGTCTGGGGAAATCCTGGTCCTGTTCTACTGTAGTAGAGTGTACTTCTATACTCACTGAGTAAACCAGATTGCTCTCTTCTTGCATGTAAGAGGTTCACAGGTATGCTCAGGTTCACCCCCAAAATAATTATTCAGCATTTCCTGTATGTTAGATTCCATACTAGATACTAGTGATAATGTGTTCACAGCTTAGGGGGAAAGAGAAACCAACTGAATGAATGCACACTTATGTCTTTGAACTGCGATGGTTGCCATGAGGGAAAAGCATGACAAATGTTAGAGCAGATGGCCCAGGATCTGTTTTCTGCAGGCCAGGGAAGTTGTCTCTAATGAAGTGATGGTTGAGCTGCTATCTGAAGGGTGAATGAAATGACATGGAAGGAAAGGGGAGATAAGAAAGATTGTGCTTGGCAGGAATAACTAGGAAGAAGCAATGTCCTGAAGGCTTGTGTGAGAATGGATAGATCTATGAGCTGATGGGGGGGGGGCACGCACAGAGGGGCTCAGGATGAGGAAGGAGCTGTTGGACCTGCGGGCCCAGGGCTGTGGCAGGGAGCTTGTTCTTAATCCTAAGAGCAGCCATTTTAAAGGGAATTTGAAGCAAAGATAGTGAATGACATTAAGAGGTGTTTTGTTTGGTTTGGTACTGGGATTGAACCCAGGGGTGCTTTACCACTGTTCTCCATCTCCAGCCCTTTTTATTTATTTTATTTTTGGTACTGAGGATTGAACTCAGGGGTACTCGACCACTGAGCCACATCCCCAGCCCTATTTTGTGTTTTATGTAGAGACAGGGTGTCACTGAGTTGCTTAGCACCTCGCCTTTGCTGAGGCTGGCTTTGAACTCCTGATTCTCCTGTCTCAGTCTCCCAAAGTGCTGGGATTACAGGTGTGAGCCACCGCACCTGGCTCCTTTTTATTTTTCATTTTTATATAGGGTATCACTAAATTGCCCTGGAAGGGCCTCTAACTCTGATATTTCTGTCTCATCTTCCCCAGTCACTTGAATTCTAGGCATGCACTACCATGTCTGGCTCTAAGAGGTGTTTTGGATTTGGAATTGAGGGGACCTGGTAATGGATTGGAGATGAAATATTCCCAGTTTTCTGGCTTGCGTTGTATATTTCACAGTTGCATCAAATGACCTGTGAGGGTCACTTTTACCCCAACTGCAACCTCATTGGGACATTGTTTTGTGAGTCTCCGATCTTGGTGCACATGGGTGAATGAATAATCTTATGCATGCAGTTCTTAGATGCTCCCAGGAGGTGGCAGCACATGAAAACTAGTCGGTCGCTTTCCGGAGGTCTGAACCTTGCTGCCTGCAAGGCAGTGACTTTGAGTCCGTCTGGAAGTTTTCCCCACATTCTGAATTCCCAGAAAAGAGCTCCTTCCCCAGCCTTTCTGAGCTGCCTCTGTGGAGGGTGTGACTTAACCAGGGAATTTTTCATGGGGACCCATATTGACTCAGTAATTTTGTGGCTGGGGCCTCTTTATTTTTGGCTGCGTGGTTTTGCAGCAGCTTCTTTCATCACAGTGTTGGCCTTTGGTGGAGCACTCTGGTGAAGCTGATAGGGCCTGCAGGATTTCTTTCTTCAGTTGCTCCATCTGGAGCCTCAGAAAGCTAGATAAACTAAGTGAGCCCTTCTCAGGTAGGTCAGGAGGAAGTAGGGGAGAGCCCAGGAATATCTCACCTAGGGTCAAAAGACAGATTTATCAAGTAAATATAACCCTGGGTGAGGAAAGAAGCCAGGTGGTAGGGGGAGGAGTGTGGAACCAGATGATAGGTAAATAGAGCAAAGACTTGGTGATGGACACAGTAAACTAAGGGTCACTTTAGCAGGGTATATTACCAGGAGGAACAAAAATCAGGATCCAGATCCATGTCATGTAGTGTTGGGTCCTGGTTTCTGTACACTAGTGTAAAGATCTGTGGCTGTGGGGCTGGGGCTATAGCTCAGTGGTAGAGCGCTTGCCTAGCATGCATGAGGCACTGGGTTCGATCCTCAGCACCACATATAAATAATAAATGAATAAAATAAAGATCCATCAACAACTAAAAAAAAAAAAAAAAGATCTGTGGCTGTGATATAAGAGCCCAGGCAGAACTACCTTGGACTTATTAGTTTTGCAGTGCTTGGGGACTGAACCCAGGGCTTTGTGTATGTGAGGCAAGCACTCTACCAACTGAGCTATATTCCCAGCACCACACAGAACTTCTTTATCTCCCCAAGTGACTGGTTTTACTCTGTAGGACACGTTGCAAGAATCCCCATCTCCACCAGCACTCTCCTCTGCTGAATACTGACCTCTTGATCTCTTCTGTTTCCCCCAGGCTTCTTGCTTCAGCCTGTAACATGTTCTGGCTTCATCCTCCATAGTAGAAAGAACTGATGGGTCCCCATTTCAGGAACTGAGGAACACTGACCTCCCACATCCTTGATCTCTTACTGATAGCTGAATTGCCATAATTTCATGCCATGGATTTATTAATAATTCATTATCATTTAGTATATATTATACATTTTATTATTTATTTTATTAATGCTAGTAATGTTATTTTTAATTTTAATGTAATTAGTTCAATTTGACAAACATTTGATAAGGATCTATAATGAATAACTGTGTTAGTCAGCTCTGTGTATAACAAAATATCTGAGATAATCATCTTAAAAGAGAAAAGGTTTATTTTGGCTCAAAATTTTAGAGGTTTCAGTCCATGGTCTCTTAGTCCCATTTCTTTTGGCACAGTACTTTATGGCAGAAGGGAGCATATTCACCTCATGGCAGCCAGGAAGCAAAGAGAGAGAGAGAAAGGGCCTGAGGTCCCACATTCCCCTTTAGAGCCCACCCACAGTGGTCAAACTTACTCCCACTAGGCCATACCTCTTAAGGTTCCATTACCTTTCAATAACATCATAGGTTGGTGACTAACCCTTTAATACATGGGCATTTGGAGGACAGTTCAGATCCAAGCAGTAACAATGGCCCATTTCATCAGTTAATCCAAACACACATATCTTGGGAGGATAACATGTTTACCTGTTGTCAGTCATTTGCTCCTTAATTTTGAACTCTGTTGTTCATAGATCACCTCTAACTGGTTTTGTTTTGTTTTGTTTTTTGGTACCTGGAATTGAACCTAGGGGCGCTTAACCACTGAGCTATGTCCCCAGACCTTTTTATTTATTTTTTTATTTTAAGACAGGGTCTCACCAAGTTGCTTAGGGATTCACTAAGTTGATGGGGTTGGCTTTGAGCTTACGATCCTCCTGCCTTGGCCCTCCTAGCCACTGGGATTGCAAGCGTGTGCCATGTTGCCTGGTTCTGTCTTGTGTAATACTTAGGTACCCTGGCCAGAACTGTCTTATAGTGTCTCTCCTTTCAGTCTGTTGGCAAATGTGACCCAGCCTTGTCTTGACTACTCCTTGCCTTGAACCTCATATGATCACATCACCTTGAATAACCTGCAGTTCTCTGGTGCGTCTTTCTATTTCTTCGACCTGCATCTTTGCTTGTTGCCCTCATCACCTGTCATATTCCTCAACCTGTTATCTTAGTCAAGGTCCTCCAGGGCAACAGAATCTACAGTGTGTACATAAAATAGGAATTGGCTGATGTCATTATGGAGGCCAAGAAGTCCTGTGACCTGCCATCTGTAAGGTCCTAATCCAAAGGCCTCAGAACCACGGGAGCCATGGAGTAAGGCCCAGTCTAAGTCCAAAGGCTTAAGAACCAGGAGTGCTGATGTCCAAGAACAGGTGGATATGAATGTTCCAACTCAGAGGGAACAAATTTGCCCTTCTTCTACCTTTTTGTCTATTTGGGACCTCAAGCGATAATGTCCACCTACATTAGTAAGGGTGGATCTCCCTTAATCAGTCTACTCATTTACTTATCTCTTCCAGAATCTCTTTCTTATAGACTCACTCAAAAATTATGTTTTATCAGCTATCCAGGAATCCCTTACCTCAGTCCAAATGACACAGAACTTTAAATATTCATTAGTCCTTACCTTGCTATTTTGGCACCGATATGCATTTCATCTCCTTAACCATGCTTAACCTCCAAATAAAGACAATAGCAAAACCATAATTCTACCCAATATGTTGTGTACAACTGAGAATGTTCTAATCCCTTCCCCAGGAGAGGAGGTAAAGTCCTTGAGTGGTGTTTATTCTTCTACAGACAAATATTATGATGTAAAATTATCCATATTTGAATACTGATATAAAGTCAACACATCTTAAGGTACATGCTAAGGGAATAAAAGAGGAAAAAAACCCAAAGATATGTGCTTTATATATGTATATATGCACACACATATTCAGAACAAAATAAGCAAGAAATTCTCATGATGATTACAGTTCTCAGTTCTGTAACTGGCATCTGGTCATGGCTGGTGTTCATAGCTTCCTTTTTCTATTATTCTTCCTATATCCCCTTTGTCTTCAAAAAAGTCCCTCATCTGCCTGTAGTTCCTCACCTGGTGGGGTGACACCCCTTCATTGCTGAAGGTTCTGGGCCATTTGTAGTCTTGCCTAGATTGGGTGGCTGTAGTTTTTATTGACCTCACAGGTGTTGGTAATACTGAGAGATGTGGGGTACCTGTAATCCCAGTGACTCAGGAAGCTGAGGCAGGAGGATTGCAAGTCCAAGGAAAACCTCAGGAACTTAGTGAGGCCCTAAGCAACTTAGTGAGACTCTGTCTCAAAAAATAAAAAGGGCTGGGGATGTGGCTCACTGGTAAAGCACCCTGGGTTCAACTCCCAGTGTCACACACACACACAGAGGAAATCATTCTCATTGCTTCAGGATGGCAGGAACATGGTAAAACCAGTGAAATCCGGGTGTTTGTGAAGTGAGTTCCTTGATCAGAAGCAAATTGATAGGACAAACTGAAAATAACACGTGCTAGAGAGGATATGGAGAAAACAGAATGCTTGTGCACTGTTGGTGGGAAGGTAAAATGTTACAGCCTAGAAAACTGTATGGTGGTTCCTCAAAAAAAAATTAAATTGAATTATCATGTGATCCAGGAATTTCATTCCTGGGTTTATACTCCAAATAATTAGAAGTAGTGTCTCAAAGGGATATTACACCCTCACATTCATAGCACTATATTATTCACAATAGCCAAAAGGTAGAAGGAGCACAAATGCCCATTAATAGAAAAATGGATAAATAACATGTGATATATGGAATGGCATATTATTTAGCCATCGAAAGGAAGGCAAGTTTGATACATCCTACATGGGCGAAACTTGAGGATGATATGTTAAATAAAACAAGCCAGTCATAAAAGACAAATACTGTCTGATTCCACTTACATGAGGTACCTAGAGCAGTAGAGATGAAAAGCAGAATGGCAGTTGCCAGGGAGGAGGGGAAAATGGAGTTATTATTTAATGGGTACAGATAGAGTTTCAGTTTTGCAAGATGAAAAGAATTCTGGAGATGGATGGTTGCACAACAATGTAAAGGTATTTAATGCTCTTGGATTGTATTACAGAAGATGATTATGATTTTTTTTTAAAAAAACATATAGTTATAATGGTAAATTTTATGTTGTGAATATTTTACTTCACTTTTTTTTTAAAGCCATTTAAGCCACAGACAGCAACTTAGGAATCTGTAGACTATATAGATGGCAGTTGAAATTGCAGTCTTACAGAGGAGAGAAGCTATCAGTCACAGTGTCAGCAGAGGCAAAGGAAGATGCTAAGGGGCCTAAGAAGCAAAAATTAGAAACACAGGAGGGAAGACAGGAAGGAGTGGTAGACATGGAGGGAGGGGAGCTTGTCCTAAAGCCAGAAATTGCAGAGGCATCAAGAATGAGAAGGATAGGGGCTGGATGTGTAGCAGGTGGGAGGCTCTGGGTTCCGTCCCCAGCAACACACACACACACATGCACACACAATGACAATGCCTAAAGAGAATCTAGCATTTCACCTAGGTTTGTGATCTAGGCAGAAGGCAGCTTCAGGGCAGAGGTGGGGGTAGGTTTCTGATTGCAGCTGGATGATGAGTGTGTGGGCTGAGGAAGTCAGGAGAAACACAGCTTCCTAGAAGGTTGGCTGTGAGTAGAAGGAAAGAGATGGCAACAGAGAGAGATACAGCCAGCTATCGTTAAGTTGATGACAAGGTCATGCACTTTGCAACTTGTTCCAATTCCATGCTCACTCAGCATTCTTCTGTATACATCCAGATTCCAATGCCCATAGACATGTCTGGTTCACCAGGCAAAGTAACTGCTTAAGGAATTGGCATTCTCATTGATATACCATCCTCTAAAAATTTGGTTAGCTCAGGAAAGCTCGCCAGACCCAAAAAAAACTCTGTCAAGATGGAGTTTTTCAAAGTGCAGAGCTCCAGACAGTGAACTGCTTGGAGGTCCCTGTGTTCTCATGTTGTATCTCCCCTCTATGTTTTTCTCAAGTTGTCCTCTCTGGCTAGAACTCTGTCCTTCTGACACACACCGCTTAACTTTATTCCCACCCATCCTTTGAGACTCCATTTAGCTTCACACCTCTTTCCTTCACTGAGCTGTGAACTCCCTGAGAGCCTCTTGGTTTTGTAGCCTTTGCTTTCAGTACTTACTGTACACGGTCAGTAAGTGTTCATTGAATTCAATGAATGGCAAAGAAAGATTAGATTGAAATTGCTTAATGAATAGTGGATAGAAAGCCCCAGTCTTTCAAACTGTAATTTTGTTTTTTGTTGTTTTATTTATTTTGCTTCATTTAAAATTTTTTCTTTTTGTTTGTTAACCCATTCTTTAGCAAACTACCCCTGTACAAAACATACTATTATTATTATTCTCAAGACAAAGTCTCACGATGTTGCCCAGGCTGGTCTCAAACTCCTGGGCTCAAGTGATCCTCCTGCCACAGCCTTCTGAGTAGCTGGGACCATGGGCACATGCCATGTGCCTGGTTGAGCAAGCAATATTTACTGAATATTTGCCAGGTGCACATGAGGTATGATGGATATATAGAAGGGGTGCAAACTGGGTGTGGTGGCACACACCTGTGATCCCAGTGACTCAAGAGGCTGCAGCAGGAGGATCACAAGTTCCAGGCCAGCTTTGGAAATTTACCAAGACCCTGTCTCAAAGTAAAATACAAAAAAGGGCTGGGGATGTAGCTTAGTGACAAAGCGCTGCTCCGTTCAATCCCCATTACACTGCTCCCCTGCCACACACAAGTATGGACCTCATCTTTAAAGAGCACATACGTGGAAGTTCTTTTTATCACATCTTTCCTGCTTTGGTGGGAGGGTTGTTTGTTTTTAAGGTGCTAGGCATTGAACTTAGGGCCTTATACCCACTAAGCAATTGCTCTACAATTGAACTACAACCCCAGCCTCATCTTTCCTGTTTGAAAGAGGAATGGTCATTATATTTGGCCTCTGTGCTCTGAAAATTATTTGTTCATACTTGAGGCTGGCACGTCGTGCACAATAAATCTTTGTTGAGTAGATGAATGAGCCTTTATCACAGAACTTAAAATACAATTTTTTTTCTTTTTTAGTTTTGATGTGTGATTTTTCTCTTCCAGTTTGTGAGCTCTTGGAAGTCAGGGATTATGCCTTGCTCGTATTTGCTAACAGAATCTGGCACAGACCTTTGCACTTAGTAGGTGTCAAAAACATCAACTGGTTGAGTGAATAAATTTCTAATTGAGGTGAGAGTGATGCACACACAGCTACACGCACACATGTATTTCACACTCTTGCCCACCCCACCCCCCCATAGGAAACCAGGTGAAAGATCCATTTACTGTTATTGGCTTTTAAGGGACCTGAATGCTTCTGCAGGCATCCTAGTAGTCTGTTCTGCCTAATGGGCTCCCATTGCATTGATTGACATTCTGAAGGATCTGGGAAGAAACACTGCCACAGAGTCAGTGCACCTGATCTTCATAATGACTGACTGTGTTGTCATTTCTCTGAATGGGGGACAATGATTGCTGGAGATCCGATGTGCTGTTACAACACTGCTGTGCACCTGGGCTGGAAGAGGGGTGCAGAAGTTAGCTAACACTGCCCAGCTGAGCTGCACACTTAACTTGTAAAAATTCTCCAGTGAGTATATTAGATTTACCCATATGTACACAAAGAAGAGGTACCCAGTAGATATCTAGTGTAGGTTTTCCCTCCTCTGGTTTTCTTGTACAGAAAACAAAACAAAAACAAAAACAAAAAAACAAAAGCTCCTCTGGGCTGGGTTTGTGGCTCAGTGGCAGAGTGCTTGCCTAGCATGTGGGTTCAATTCTCAGCACCGCATATAAATAAATAAAATTAAAAGTCCATGAACAACTAAAAAAATATTTTAAAAAACCCCCCAAAACAAAAGCTCCCTACTTCATTGTCCTGCCTGCAGGGGAAATGTGTTTGTCTATTCAAGAATGCAGTTTCATGTGGGGTTAAGAGGGATGGGAGTGTTTTACATTTTTTTCCTTTAGTGATGGATTGAGTTTATCAAAGAACAGAAAATGCCACAGGTGACCATTTCAGAGGTTCTGGATGTTGCCTTAGGGGTCTGATTGGTGGCTGCAAAACTGGTTGGACCAGTGCCTGCAAAACTGGTTGGACCAGAGCAAAATGACAAACCTCCTGCCTGCTCCTCAGCCAGCACAGCCCCGCATGGCTTTGTATTCTCTGGGAATGAGCCCTCTAGGCGGGACACCTCCACCCTTGGAACAAGTGCTGGTGGCTCATGAACATGTTCCTACTTCTTCTCTGCTTGGGTGACTAACATCAAGCAGTAGTGCAAGGTCAGCCGGTGAAGGAACACCCTTGGTGATGGTTTCCTCTTCTAGGTGTCTCAGCCTTTGGCTCCATCTTCATAAACAGTGATGGGAAAGCCTTATATTTTCATGATCCACAGACTGATTTCTCTTGGATCAGCCTGATTTCTTTTGTGGTCTCATGGGAGTTGAGGGGGCTGTCCCAAAACATATTGTGTTTATTCCAAATGAAAAGAGCTGGCTTCCTCTCTTGCTATTTTTCTGCTCTTCATTATTTGTAAATTCCAACTCTCTAGCCTCCAGCTAGGCAAATTTGCAAGCTATTATTAGTAGCTATGTGGAAACCTCATATTCGAAATGTTTTCTGATAAAAGAAGGAGGACATTCTTTGTTAAAAAATATTTCAGAAATACTTTGCTTGTTTCTCTCTAGTCTAATGGCTCTCTTTTTGTTCTCCTACCCTCTCCCCAGAGCATTGCTAAATGCTGTCTTTTCACAGCTTTGAAGAACTGCTTTTTAATTTGACTTTGTGCTAACAGTTATTAATGCTAACTGGTGGGAATATGGGGTTTAGTTACAATATTATTTAGGCTTTTCTATAACTTTTATATTTATCAGAAAAGAACAAACCTAAAATGAATTGCTTTTTGCCTTCTTTCCTGGGGTTTTGCTGGTGATTTTGTGCTATCTCAACTCCCAAGCTGTTAACAGGGCCACACTGTTTCCTTTGTGCACCACCAGATCTCAGTGTTCCAGGGCACTGTTTCTCCCACCTAACAGTGGAGGCTTGCCAACCATTCTTGCTGAACTAGGAAGTGAACTACCGATACTAAAGATTAGAAAACAAAATAAGGAGATACAGGGTCCCCAGAGGACCTCCCTACGTAACTCCAGTGTGGGTTACTAGCTTTGCTCCAGTGGCTTCGCTCCAGTTCCCAGAGAAAATAACCAGGCTTTTGAGGTAGACAGACCACTGGGGTGGTCTGGACCAAGATGACACATTGCTTGACACTTGAGGGAGCTGAATACGTGGGATGAAAGTATTGATTCCAGAGCTTCAGATTTTAACTGGACTTGGTCCCACCCTCGTTTGCCATCTGTTAACCAATAAACCACAATAAACCACAACTCCTTTAGGGTTTTCATTTAGAACGGCAGTTCTCCAGTTTATGTGCGTAGTCAAATTACCCAGAGAACTTACTAAAACATAGGTTTGTGGGCCCCCAACCTCCCTCCCACCCCCTAGTTTCCGATTCAGTAGAACTGGATAAGGCCTAAGACTTTGCATTTCCAACAAGTTCCTAATGCCGATGTTGCTGGTTGGGAACAACACATTAAGAACCACTGATTAAGAAGGTATGTTTGGGGCACTTGCCTACCGTGTCTGAGGCACTGGGTTCAATCCTCAGCACCACATAAAATAAATAAATAAATAATAAAGGTATTGTGTCAAAAAAAAAAAAAGAAGAAGAAATGTTTGGTGGGTCTATCTCTTCTGTGTGCTGATGTGAAAATAAAGGTCAGCCGGGCGCGATGGCACACGCCTGTAATCCCAGGGGCTTGGGAAGCTGAGGTAAGAGGATCCTGTGTTCAAAGCCATCCGTAGCAACAGCGAAATGCTAAGCAACTCGGTTAGACCCCGTCTCTAAATAAAACATAAAATAGGGCTGGGATGTGGCTCAGTGGTTGAGTGCCCCTGAGTTCAATCCCCAGTATCCACCCCCCCAAAAGAAAGTCAAAAGAGGAAGAAGTTGGTAGCTTTGTACAGTTCTGTGCTTTATGTATGCGTATGTGGCGTGGCATCCAATTTCCATTATTCTGTGCTTCAATAGTTGGGGATTGGAAAGGTACTGTTTGGAAAGGGGCATATTTGCGTATGTCTCAACCCAGAAGGTATGTTCTCTAATCTCGTAGTGACCCCTGCCCTCTCCCCTGATTGGAAATCAACTTGAAATTTGCGTTTCTAGATTTTTTTTCTCACTATGATATCTAGGTTGGCCCCAAACTCCTGGACTCAAGTGATCCCCCTGCCTCAGCCTCCTGAGTAGCACAGACCACCACAACTAACTCATCTAGATTGTTTTTAAGATCACACTAATATTCAATTACATGTGTCTCAAAATTTCACAGTATCACTGCTGTTCAAAGCCATGTTTCATAGTATCCTAACTCTACCTACCCACCTTGCTTGCTGTTGCCATGGCAGTTTATCTCTCCCAAGCTGGTTGAGTATCTGGTTGTCACCTGTCCCTGCCTCCCTCCCAGCCCATGGAGGACCACTCCCAGGGGGGTCTTCAGCAAGACTCAACACATTGTGGGCCAGAAGACCATGTTCCAGGAGTTCTTCGGGTTCTAACTGTCTACTGATATGATTTACAGTTGAAGTTATTGGTGACATGAAAGGAACTACTCAGGAAATGGAAAATCCCTGATATGTGGGTCCTATGTGTTTATTGAAAAGGGAGAGCTTGGGGTAGATAGAGCATTTTTTGTTTTGTTTTGTTTTCATTGCTCAGTAAATTTCCCCAAACAATCCTTGCTTGCAACATTTAGCACTGAGAGGAAAATCCCAAAATAAATAGTAAAAATCTGAAATCTTAACTAGGAGGAGCAGAGGTCAAAGAGGTGATAATCTGCTTTCTTTTTTTATATAACAATAAAACTTGATTGTTGCTATGAGACTTTCATTTTAAAGCAGCCAGTTGTCTCTGTATAAGATTATGGTTTAATTTTTTATCCTTTCTGTAAGATGGTACTGCATCATGCATGTGCTGTACTGTGTTAATCTTTCCATTGCTATTAAATTTTCATATGCGGGAAAGTTTAAACATTATCTACCTTCAAATGACTGTTTTCTCTTACATTGTATATTTTGGGAGTGTTTTAGAAATTTTTCTGTCCTCCCTTATGTTGCATAATTTTTTTTCAGATGGTCAAATTAAAGACTTTACTACTTTCTCTCTAACAGGGACCTTAGATCTATGAACTGTGAATTATGGAGAAAATTTGAGATTTACCTGGAGACACAGATATATTGCAGAAGTTCCTTTATTTTTAATGGGGTATGTCCTGACAAATAGTTGAAAATATCTTAAGCCAGGCACAGTGGCACACGCCTGTGATCCCAGCGACTTGGGAGGCTGAGGTGGGAGGATCACAAGTTCAAGGCCCCAAGCAACTTAGCGAGATCCTGTCTCAAAATAAAAATTAACAAAGGCTAGGGATGGGGGCTGCAGTTGTAACTCAGTGGTGCTTCCTTAGCATGTATGAGGCACTGGGTTCAATAAAACAAATAAATAAAATAAAAAGGTATTATGTCCATCTGCAACAAAATTTTTTTTTAAAAAAGCTGTGAATGTAGTTCAGTGGTAAAGCACCTCTGGGTTTAATTCCCAATATAAATATATATATATTATGTATATATACACGCATATATACATACATATAATATGTGTGTGTGTGTATATATATATATACAGTAGAACTGGATAAGGCCTAAGACATATATATATATATTCTCAACTGGATCTCCTAGGTCATTGACTTGCTGGGGCAATTTCTTACACCTATGTAGGGCTCTGCAGCACAGAGCCCTACATAGGTAAAGCACCTCTGGGTTTAATTCCCAATATAAATATATATATATTATGTTTATATACACGCATATATACATACATATAATATATGTGTGTGTATATATATATGTGTGTGTGTATATATATATATATATATATATATACAGTAGAACT